>JAQMYM010034056.1:0-18938 GCA_030014255.1 Parauchenoglanis ngamensis | reverse complement strand
TCACCTTTTGTCCTGCATATGCGTTCCGCCAAACCCAACCAGCCAGGCAAACCACGAAAGCCTGGCATTCGTGACAGGCATGTCCAAACTTTTGGCTGGTCATAGATTTGGTTTTTGGAAACTGAATACCATAACTGATAGTTTTGATATTTTTATTGTAATTATGTGACAAAAAGATTGAGACCAACTTACTCCCCTTATACTATTCATAATGCCTTTTTATAATATAATTATATATAACATTTATGCATTTATAGATAAAGTTTTATGCAGTTTCTTTCACATTTGTATGTTATGCACAGACCTTGATGTTGCTTATGCATGTGTGTATTTAACCAAGCTATAAAACTCACACATTCACGGTATTAAATTAAATTAAATTTTATTTGTATAGTGCTTTTAACAGACCTTGTCACAAAGCAGCTTCACAAAAGTATATAAATTATGAATATAAATTTATGAATCTACACATTTATCTATATACTGTATATCCCTAATGAGCAAGCCTGTGGTGACAGCAGCAAGGAAAAACACCCTGAGATATAGATCACATAGCTCATCATTACCCTCTCTTACCTTCTACCTAAATTTCTCTGAACGTGATATTTTGTGTGTCAAAGGCTATGTTCAGATTTGACTTAAATTTTCAGTTTAATGTTACAGTTTGGCTCCAGCTTCCCCGCGACCCAGTTGGATAAAGCGGTATAGATAATGGATGGATGGACGGATGTTGCCGTTTAATGATTCTTTTCATTTTAGTTAGGATTATGGGCAATTTCTTTTGTCATTAAACAACCACATAGATTTGCAGACAAAACAAATTAAAATGTGCACCTCTCTGTGCTGAGTCCTAGGAATTAAGGCCATTTTATAACAATGAACCTGTTTTCTTCATGTCAAGTTACCCTTTACACACTTAAGTTCAGTGTTCAATTCATATTAAGACATGGATTATCAAATGGATTGTGTGCAGTATAAAGCAGGTAACATAAAAGTATAAATTGTATTTTATGATTCTTTTCCACAACAACAAAGTTCACTTATACGGTAATGCAGCAATGCTTCTAACAAAACTTAATCCTCCCAGAAACAAAGAACAAAGTACAGGGAACAGGGTGAAGGCCATTTCATTCAGTTTCCAACGGAACAACTTTATCTTGCAGAACAGCTTGTCCACTATACTTCATGTGTGCACACACATATGCTTAGACACATACCAGTATTTTTCCTCTCAACAATGAATCTTCATTCATTTTAGTTCATAAAATACATTAGCAAAACATAAAGAGCGACAAGAACAAATTTATGCTTTCCCCCACTCCCCTACCTTTGATCACGATGTAATCAGACTAAATTTTCTCTAATTTACAGTAGCTTTCTTCTACCGATATATATTATCAGGAGGATCATAGCCTCCCTGATATAGATATAGAGCTTTTATTCTAAGGGGTAAATCTCCTTAGAAAAATGCTCGCTTAGAGTCCTCACTGCTGGTGCTCACGGTGGTGCAGTGGTTAGCACTGTCGCCTCACAGCAAGAAGGTCCTGGGTTCGATCCCCGGGTCACCAGGGTGTCTTTCTGTGTGGAGTTTGCATGTTCTCCCCATGCATGCGTGGGTTTCCCCCCACAGTCCAAAGACATGCAAATTAGGTCAACTGGCTACTCTAAATTGCCCATAGGTGTGAATGCGAGCGAGTGCGGCTGTTTGATTGTGTTGGCCCTGTACAATGGCCCTCTCGCCCGAAGATGTTGGGATTGGCTCTAGCTTCCCCGCGACCCAGATGGATAAAGTGGTATAGATAATGGATGGATAATTATAATTAGTACTATCTACTGCTCCTGAGTTATCTGGAATAAAATACAGCACTTTAGGCCTATGATGTAACTCCTTGGTTAAATAGGAGTACATCTAATGCCATATAATTTTGCAACAATTTTTGCATCAAGGCTATTATTTCATCACACAGAGCTGTGGTAGTTTTCAGTGTCTCAGAGTTTCCCCACAGATGAAAAATGTCTTATATTCCAATAGCAGTAATATTTGCTACAATTCTCTTGTCTCTTTGTCCTGATCACTACAACTATTCTTATCTGTCCTATTATTACTGATAAGAGTGATGTTACATACTTTCCACAACAACCATCCAGTTCACATTTATTTATCTTATACAAATTTCTGCTCGCCATTGCTATACAGCTTGAAATTCTTCAGTCGATTGGGATTCTAGAATGAGTATTATGTCCTTTCCAGAACATAGTCATTCATAGGTCAGTGGTTCTTGGAAGTTTGTGAACCCATTAGAATTTTCTATTTTTCTGCATAAATGTGATCTAAAACATCATCATACTTTCACACAAGTCCTAAAAGTAGAAAGAGAATGCATTTAAACAAATGAGGCAAAAATATTATACTTGGTCAATTGTTTAATGAGGAAAATGATCCAATACTACATGTCTTTGAGTGGCAAAAGTATATAAGTATAAGTAAAGGGAACAGATCTGGTCATTGGATGCATCTGAAGCAGAGTCTGGTTGACAGAATTTGTGCTACTCAGTGACCTCCTGGTCATCAAACCCTGTTTGCAAGACAGAAATATCATTCAAAAGGTGAACATCAGGGGACTATCTCCAAAACAACACAGACATCTGCAAAATAACAGCTGTGGGAGTCAGATCAGCTGGATGAGGAATGGATTCAGGAAAAGCATTGCCCAAATTTTCCTGATTCCCGGTATGAGCCTGACATTTTCACATAGTCAATTTGTTCAGGGCCAAATTAAGAAGCCTTGAGTGCTTTTTCCAAATGGCAATGACCAAAGAAACAAAAAACGTCAAGAAACATCATGAGGCACAGAAAACTTTTGTGCTGATAAATGATCATGAAATATCATTTTCTAATTGCCTTACTGTTGCGTTATTTTGTTAATGTGGTGGTAATTCAGAGAACATTTTCTTTTTACCAGCACAAACTAGCTGGCCAAATACCATGCGGACTCTGAGAGAACATGGAACTGTGAGGTGGTAAAGGTACTGTTAAAGCAAGCTATAAAAAAATGTGAAACAATGTCCATGTGTGTATGTGTGAGTGTGTGTGTGATAGGTGTCAGACTGGTGTGAAGCTTGTGAAAGCAAGTTATAATAAGATGTCCACATATATTTATATATATATATATAGAAAAGTTCACAAAGCTGTTTCACATGCGTCTGTATGAGCATTTCATATGTGTGTGAGCTCGTTTCACATGTGTTTCATGTGTGTGTATGGGCATTTCATGTGTGTGTGTGAGAATGTGTGTGTGAGAATGTTTTTCACATGTGTCCATATGAGCGCTGCACATGTATGTGTGTGAGTTTTCAGTACTATGAAAGCGTGTGTGAAAGTTTCACATGTGAATGACTATGCGTTTCATATGTGTTTGTGTAACAAAAGTCTGAAATATTTCCTAAACAGCCCCTCATATGCATACATTTCTGGGTCAAACAAATTATTTTTTGTTGCTAATAATTTGTTGCTAGATTTGGTTTTTAGACCCCCTTAGCAACTTTATTTAAAAAAGAGCCTTGCGACATTTTCAGCACACCAGAGTGACTGTCTTGAACCTGATACAGCTCTCCAGCTCATATCACAGCTGCTGTTATTTGTATAGAAAGCAGTGTGTGGTGCCTAACTATGTTGCACCTGTGACTAATCACTCATATTCATGGTCCCCCATGACCACTCAAAGATCAATACTGTTTGTCCCACCTTCTCACCTCTTTGCTCTCCATTTTAAACTCCCCTTTTGGAGATATTACATTTTATAAGTACTAAAAGGGAGTAAACATTTTTCTCTTCATGGCTCTTCACTGTCACTGTTTCTTTTGTCTGCATTTGTCATGGCAAATCGTAGATCAAAGGTCATAAAAATAAGACTCAGCATGTCAAAAAGACCAAGTAATGAAGCCCAAAAAAATGCAACTGTCTTGTCGTGGCAAATCGTAGATCATGTTGTGGCAAATTAAGTACAAAAATAAAATGCAGAACAAGATGCCAGGAGTCAAAAGGTCTGAGCAATAAAATGTTTAATCAGTCCAAGAAAGTTCAGTGACAATCACACAAGATAGTGACCAGAGAGAGGTGCTTTTCTCTTTCTCCAGGAGTTTATATACCCATACTATGCACCACTTGTATTATCTATCAACTAGAGTTTATATACAGTACCTTTCCTTTTATAGTACACATCATCACATCCTGTAAGCATTACCTTCTATCCTTATATGGGTATGTAAAGTGGTCATCATTCCAAGTCCCTATACTTGAGAGATCATACTTCAAAGTTTTTAACCAGGCATTATTAACTGGAGCTGTGGCTCCAAAGGTTTTAATTATAGCTTTAGTATTACACCTTCTCATGACTTTCAGGCGGAACAGGATCGCTCCCACATATCCCACACCTACACAGTATATTATATTGCCCACTGTTATTCTTATACATGCTTGCTTCTCAGCATATCATATTTCCAATAGCTCTATCTTCACATGTGCCTGACACTTGTCTTGTATCCTAACCACACGTCTCTCACACACACACATACTGACATAGTTTCACATTTTGTTGTATCACATTTTGTTCTACCTTGGCTTGACAATCAAAAATAAGATGCTGAGAGTCAAAAAGTCCAAGCAGTAAAAATATTTAATTAGCCCAATAAAAATGCAGCACCAATCACACAAGACAGTTGACCAGAGCTGTACTGTCTGCCTGCTTTGCTCATGTTTATATAGTCTCTTTCTTGGTCACATCATTTGCATCATCTTCTTATTATTGGCTATCACAATTTCCACAGTTCTGTTCTGTCAGCATTATTTCCTAACCTATGAATAGGTTCCCAGGAATGATCTTATTCTGCCATGATTATTTTAGATGACTTTTTTTAATAATAAATAAATTATTCTAAGAAATAAATGACAATCAATCATTTTCTATTCCGCTAAAAACTCTCCTCTATTATATTCTAAGTGAACATCCGCCTTCTTCATGTACCCTTATTTGCAATTTTGATATTCCATTGATCACGACGAATAACTAGTATGTAAATTAATGTGTGACATCACTTGGAGACATTTAGCGCCTTTTTGAGCTTGCTTTAGTTACTTTCCCCTGAAAAGAATTGGCAACTCTGCATGATATAAAAATACACGAAGACTGATCGTCAGAAAAGTCAGGGCTTTAACATTAATGAAATTATGTGTTTTGTGTATTTTCTACCTCCAAATGACTAAAAGTAAATATTATGAATTTTAGTGTATTGAACTAAAAGACTCGAGTTACAAAAAGGAAAAATGTTTACATCCGTCCTTCACACTGTTGCTGGTTAAAATGCAAGCTTTAATGACGCTGTCTAACCTCAGACATTTCCATGCTGGTTTCGCACACTGCTGCTTAATCATCATTCACGTAATCACCTTCACCGCACGCTCCAGTGCCTGAAGATTTGCCTTTGGCTACAAATCCTGTTTATGGTCCAGATGGGTTGCAACGCGAAGGGCGACCACGTGACCTGCGTCTACATAAGCGCGTGCACTCTGTAAGGCGGAGCTGGTTTCCTGTCTGAGAAAACTACGAGTCGGTGGCTAAGTTTGTCGACTTTTGCGAGCGTGGTCTGGTTTGACTGTATTTGTGTTCTTTCTCCTCAGCGAAGTAAATGAAAATACTTTTTGGTGAAAAAGTAAGTACTTTAAATATGTAGAGTCTAGTTTAAGATTGTAATCCTACAGATGTTTGTACTTTGAATAGTTGTGCCTTTATTATTATTATTTTTTTTTATTTTATTATTTTAAATTACGCATTGGTTAAGAAATTAGTATTCGCCCCAACGCACAACCTTTTTCTGGATTTCACTACTATTTGAAAATACACTCCTATTTCCACGTGTATTTATCTGGTGTGTTCCCCATACACGCCTCGTACACACACGGCTGTTTACACTGCTGGGGTCCCTTTGGTTTCGAGAGTGTAACACGAAACACGCTTTAGGTTCAAGTGGACTGAGCTATGGAGCACTTTCAGTGAAGCATTGGTCCATTCTGCGGATGTTAAGGCAAAGGCAGGGTCCCTCATTTGTTGCTTCCCTTTTAGTTAGTGTCGTGGAGAATAATTGACGACTCAGGCTTTGATTTCAGAAGCTGACGACTTTTATTCGGTGATAATGGAAGCCTGCAGATCGACCCTGTCCCCCGAACCGCTCCGTGCTTTTATATCGTTCGCTTCAAAAGAGATTCCATTGTTCATAGGTGGACGTCATATGCAACATCTGGATTACATTCATCCTTAACATCCTGGGGGCCTCAATGTATAGCTCAGATTTCACATTCCAGGGGCCCCCTATGCCCCGTTACGCACACACACATCAGATCTGCTTGCTAGGTTATAACCCGATTATATCCAGATGGGGTATATGAAATGGGATAAAATACATGAAATATGGAATAAAATTTCTCCTACACCTTGAGATCACAGGACAGGACCAAATAACAAAGCTCTATTTTTTAGTTAGATGTAAACATTGTCATTGTTCTTGCAATTTAAGCGTCTGTGGAAACCCACAACATAGCATAATCGTGTGTGTGTTTACATTAGGGGATCAGGTATCAGGATAAACTCAAACGAGGCACAGACACAAAGGCAAACTGCTTATGTTAATTCACATTTGGAGTGGCATGCTGGTTTTACCATGATTTATATAGATTTTTAATTTTAATTCAATGCAAAATAATATTTTGTTAATTCAAAGGTAAAGACTTTATGAAATAAAGTCAAAGGAAATGTTTAGAGTTTAAGATTAGATTTAGGTTTAAATTGCAAAATAGTAACAGTTGTTTGGGAGCAGGAAGAGTCGGCTCTTATAGGAGAGATGAGTCAAATGATCTTGACTCACTGAAAGGAACCGGAATGCCTTTCAAACTGAGTATATTGTACTGCAATTTATCCTGAATCAAATTAAGCCCGTTGCAATAGTGTTTATATGTAAACTGGAGGAGGCATTTATAGTCCTTTAAAAACGCAGTACAAATTATGCAACCAAGTCGATTTTGGATCATTCAGAATGAATCGAGTGACTCATCTGAATCCGACTCCTTTCCATTCCCGTAAATTAGTCAACAGTAATTACAGTGTGCAAATAAAACACATCTACATATTAAATAAGATGGTGGAAATACAGGAAATTATATTATAATGTTGCTTAAAACAAGATGTGAAATAAGCAATATGTCCCCAAACTCTCTACAGTTTCTCCATGTCACTCGTTTTCAGCATTTTGACTCCTCCTGAGTCGCTTGTGCATGATTTCACTGAAGAAATAACTCCATTAACTACATTTACTTATCGAAGAGCTGTGCATAACTGCTGATCCACTTTACTAACACTAACGCAAACCACACACAGCTCATCCCCAAGCCCATGAGAAGGCTTGTGCAAAGTAAATAAACAAAGCCCAAAGGGCAAAAAAGCTCCATGGTGCACACATTGGCGGAAATGAGATTTAAAAAAAAACAAAAAAAAAGACTAATCGTAAACAACACCTAATTTTACTTGCTACACAAAATGGATACTTACCGATGCCTTCAAAGGCTCCAGGAATTAGTTGTTTAACATTTAATCCAGTTAGAATCCATTCAAACGCTGATATATATCCATGTACACACTGCGACTTCTGGTGTAACTCCCCTTGGTCATGTTTTAAGCCCCGCCCACTTCATGGCGTCCAAATAATTCAAAATGCTTCTGCACAAGAAGTTACTTTTTTCTTTTGCGCCTTTTTTTGCTGTTGGGGTGGGGCAAGAAGCGTAGTATGATGTCACTCAGGAATTTAAGACATAGCCCACTCATTTTCATACAAGCTTTGAGGATAATAGATAAATGACTACATATGATATAATAAAGAAAATTGGATATAAAAATAAATTAGTCAAAGAAGTGATGGTGCATCTTTGCTTTGATATTACTCCGATTTGTACAGGAATAAAACATTTTGTGGCCAGGGAACACTTTAACTGTGAAATAAATTTCACTGAATCCTTCTGAATATAATATCTGCATATTCAAATAATATGCTAATCATTAAAATGTGTAGAATGTTTTGGGATTTTGGTATTGTTAAGATTTTCTTTATCTTATTCAGGTTCAATCTCTTTCAGACTCTGTAACCATCTCTCTCTCTCTTCTTCTGCGTGTCAAGCGCTTGGAGAATGATCTTAACAGACACTGGGTCGTGTTAAACTCAGTCTGATTTAATGAAGAAAGTCTAGGAGTATTTATACAGGAAACACAGATGCCAAACACCTTGTTTGGTCAGAACATGACATAACAAAAGGTTTCCGGCGTTAAAAGTAACACACAGATGAAACAAGGACAGTATCATTAAGACGTGGTCGTGTCATAAAGACCTAAATTACCACAGGACACAGAAAGGACAGCTGGACACAATAAAACCTTAGTCGGGAAAGCCAAGGTGACAATCCCAGGCAGCAGGGTTAAAGGATCAAAGGACAGGACAGACACAGAAAGGAAACATGAGACAAGATTTTCAATCTAACAGGTATCTTGTATTAACCCCCGAGGGAAATTCTTTCTCTGCATTTAACCTATCCAAGCAGCGAACAAACACACACCCACACACACACCCACACACACACACCCGGGGCAGTGGGCAGCCACATGCTCCGAAATAGCTGAATAGTGAAAATTAAAGGTTTGGTTAGCAAAATATTAGGCCAAATTGGAAATGTGAAGGCAATAAAGTAATATCCATTAGGTGTTAATTTCTGTATTACCTGTTGTGTGTTATTCCTTGTCTTCAATGGTTCTGTTGAGTTGAGTTATAAAGCATACAGCGAGTGATCTCATTCTGCCCCAGAGAGATAAGAATGAAGGGCCAGAAATTGACTTTGGTTTACAAAATTGTGCTTGAAGACCACATTTGCAAACCTAAACAAATATTGAAAAAACAAACCTAAGCATGTGGATTTAACTAGAAGAACTACAGAGTTTCAGTAAATAATCATGGCAGAATGAGATCACCCCTGACAACCTGTACGAAGGTCAGAAAATAATGGTGGCAGAACAGAACTGTGAAAATTCGATAGCCAATCAGAAGAAGATGATGCAAATGATGTGACCTAGAAAAAGACTATATAAACCTGAGCAGAGCAGTAGAAAAAACAGCTCTCTCTAGTCAACCGTCAAATTAAACATTTTTACTGATTAGACTTTTTGACTCTCAGTGTTTTATTTTCAAATTACGATTTGCTACACAAATATCTGGAATCAGTAGAAAAGAATCATGCCAGGATGAGCTCATTCCAATAGATTTGTCTACGGGTTTAGGAAATAATGATGGCAAGCAGAAATACTGAAAATTGTGTGATTCAATGGTAATGTGAGAGCAATAAAATATTATGAAATGATATCCGTTATCTGTAATGTGTGTGTGCTATCCTGAAACCGAATGCTTTGAACAATGTTCTGATTATAACCCAGCTGTGTAAAGATTATGAGACCAAGCGAAACTGAAAGTAATAAAAGCCACAGAGTGAGACCCCATTCCACCCAGGAGTCATGGGAATAATACAAAACCACACTTAAAGCCCTGAGAGCCACACCTGAATAAATAATGGAAAACAATCCTATGAGTGTGGATTGACTAGAAAAACCATTGAGCTTCAGAAAATAATCATGGAGGAGATCATTCCTGGAAACCTGAGCATAGGATAGGAAATAATGCTGGCAGAACTGTGGAAATTGTGATAGCCAATCAGAGGAAGGTGATGTAAATGGTGTGACCTAGAAAGAGGCTATATATACTCGAGCAAAGCAAGCGGAAAGTACTACTATAGTAAAATGTCTTGTGAGATTGTTTCTGCATTTTTCTTGGGCTAATTAAATATCTTAACCGATTTTTGACTCTCAGCATCTTCTTTTTGATCTAAATTTGCCATGACAGTAACCAATCACAAGAGACTAATGGCTATATATACTCTGGCTTACATTTGTAGAGATTTTTAGTTTGGGAATTAAATTCATTCAGTTTAAGCAAAAACAAAAAGGGTAGAAACTATAGGAACTCAGTAGTAAATAAGAAATATAATAGTCATTTAATAGTCTAATGTAATAGACTATTAAAAGATTATAGTCATATGATCATTTGATTATACCTATCACAAACCCCCTGAACATCTGTTACAAGCACCACAGGAAAGTCCCAAAGTTCCCAGCTCCAAATATGGCCCTGTGAATTAACTTGGACAGTACCAAAAAGCTTAGAAAATAACCATGGCAGGATGAGGTCATGTCTAGGGTTCCATTGGTGTGCTAATCAATCATAGGCAAGTAGGAGGAGTGTAATGGCTATATAGGCTGAAGACAGAATTTCTCTTCCCCAAAGTCTGCTGCCAAGTAGACTTCAGGCATGCCTGCAGCGAAGGAGTGATTTCAGCGAAAATCAACTCTTGGTCCCTCGTCCCCTAAAGCACTTCAACATCTGCATTTTGGAGAATGCAAGGGAGCGTGCAAAAATAAATGTAATGGGGCGTAGCCGAAAACTTGGAAGCAACAAAAAATTGTTGACTCTTTCCGTCTTATTTCTACAAACCAAAGTGAGATCTTCCACGACACTTCTGCTCTAGGCTGCAGTGAAGTTGGTTTTATATAGGACACATGCTTCACATTCGAGGTTCTTACTTCTATTGCTGAAAAAATATACATATAAAAAGGACAAAGTGTGTATCCTCTTAGTCTGGAGTACACAGAGAATCAGGTGCAGGGAAAAAAGGGTGAAGGTAAAAGGTGAAAATATATATTTTTTAGACCATAGGCGTGGGAAAAGTTATAAAGATGGAAAATTTATGCTTACTGAGCCGTGAGAAAAGGCTGAGGGAAACAGCTGAAAGAGCAGTTGGGTAATATTAAATGGAAGTTCCCAGGAGAATGTATGGATCAATGAGAATATGGAAGGAAGATACTAATTAATGTAAAGACAAAGTATAATGGTGGGAAAACAAGGGTGAACAGGGGGAGAATTTTGAAGAGAACTAAAAATAATGGTGGGAACTGAAGGTAGAACTGAAAAGGGGTGTCTCATGTGAAACCATGAAAAAGAAGAAGAAACACATAAAAAAAACTATATAAAAGGAAAACTCTTCAGCCCAGAAAGTCAGTCAATGACTGGACATAGACTGGTCTTCTGAAAGATCCTTGGATCTCTTCTTAGAAGAAGCATGTTGATGTCTGTCTGCAAATAAAGGCTTTTTGCTTATCATCACAAATGACAACAAATAAGTTCTGTTCAAATTCATTATTGTCTTAGAAAGTGTATTTTGACATTGAAAGATTTTTATCACACTGTAGTAAGCTATTGTCTATATAAGCAAATGGGATGTAAAAGTTAATCTAGATTGGAGAAGAGACCCATCCTGGGCAGGATCTTCTGCCTCAGGCTTGGCCCAACCTGGGGAGACGTTTCTGTATACAAGAACAATTGAATATATTTTGAAAATTTCTCTCGCTGAAGCCGGACGACCAAATGCTGGTCCCTGGAGCTTTATACTTAGTAATGGAGTCAGTAAGGGACCATCTAAAAAGTGCATGACATCGGCACGTAAGACTCTACCAAAGTCATGACTTTATTGAAACAATGAAAGCTGAGAAGTTCTGCAGAATGTTCTGAATCACTGCTCCAACAGAGCTGCTTTCACACAGAAGAAGCAATCTTAAGTTTAGTAACATTCTGACAAATTTACAACAGTATGTACACATTCCTTGACCTCAGCTGTGCAGCTGTTATCTGAACTCCACTATTATATTCCAGGAACCTTAAATTTGCCAATATACGTTATCTGGTGAAACCACCATTAAAATTAAATTACTGCATATGTTATTTTCAATCCATACTTTGTAACCACCACTAATTATTGGCCTGACAAGGATAAAATATAAAAATGTTATTGCTAAGTACTTCTGACATCATTAAGCATATCCTCTTTTTTATGGGTGTGTGCATGTGTTCACCATCTGTGAAGATCTGTTATTGTTGGAGCCTGGTGTCTGCATTTTCTTCTATTTGTGTAGAACAAGGATACATACTCGTGTTCAAATATGGTCATGCTTTTAGCCACTACCTTTGTGACAGCACATATGCCCAAAATTTAAATGAGTCTAAATATATTGTGATACATATGGGCATAACTACTTGACTCAGTGGGGCTGCATTTAAAATACCTATATAAACACACACAAGTGGTTACACGTGACCAAGATTATGTCTGATGACACCTACATTACCTAATACTTGTTTCTAAAATCGTACAATAATAGCTCTGGTCACAGATCTTATGTTTGGTTAAACAAGACAATCTATGAGAAGAAAAGAGCCCACATGTTAGAGTTTGGTACAGCTGTGAACATATTATATACAGTATGTTTACTGTGCATCTTTACATTAAGCAAATAATCCATAATTTGTTGAAAAGTTGACTAGTAATTCTGCCCTTCAGTGCTGAATGTTAAATATTTTAGTCACAACAAACTCACCAACAAGAAGGGCAGCAACACAACATGGACTCAGTTTCCCAGCAGCATACAAACATGACCGCTGAGAACTCTTGTACCCAAGACTTCGCTGTGCTTCCTCAATCAGGTTCCCAGCATAGTAACTATTATCAGCTGTTTTTAGTTTCTATACTCTGTCTATTTAAGCACCTGTGTTTTCACTGTCACTTTTCACCTTGCAAAGTGTTGTTTGCGCCTTTTGTATTTTGATTGTATTTTGGTATTTCTGACCCTTGCTGAACTTCTGGATTATTCTGTTTTGCCTGTGCCTCTGAGATCGCTATTTTCTGGTATTTGCTCTAGCTTGTTTTTTGATCCATTTTTGCCTGCCCTGTGAGTGTATTGCCCAGTGTTTCTGACCACTGCCTGTTCACATTCATGAGACTGTCTTAAGATTTCTATGTATCCTGTGTGCTATTCTCTTTGGAATAAATTCCCCAGTGATTTCATCCAAGCCTCCCATCTCTCACCTAACAATGCTTCGCCTCTTAATGGATGAAGCAGGGGATGAAGCCACCACCACATCTGCTCCACTCCCTGAGTCCGTTGTTGCTCTTCAGGAGCACCTGTTCGTTGAACATCACCTGTGGCTGGTGGAGGTGGAGAGGTGTCTGGCCTGCCTTACCTCCATCAGCATCAGCTCCAAACACGGCAGTACCTGTACCCAGTTTCATCTTGACGCGACCGGACAAGTACAATGGAGACTTCTAAATGTAAAGGTTTCCTGCTCCAAAGATCTATTTATTTCACTAGCTGAATGGGGCTGAGTGAGGTTCAGAAAGTGGCAGATTTTATCACCATGCTCACCGGCAAGGCACTGGAGTGAGCCACTGCTGTCTGGGAGGCCAGTGACGAAGCTCTCATGTCCTTCGACTGATTCCTCGAGCTCTTTTGCTGAGTGTTTTCCCATGCTCCCGAGGAGGGCGAGATGGGGGAGAGGTTGCTGACCATCTCACAAGGCAGAGACTGAGCTGCCCATTATGCCCTTGAATTCCGCACCCTCCTGGCAGACAGTGGCTGGAATGAGCACTAAAATTCCACTAAAATCGGCCTTCCATCGTGGGGTCAACATTGAGATTCTGTCTTGATGCCGAAATCTCCCTAGATTCCCTAATTGAACACACCATCCGACTCGACCAACTTCTACGACTTCATTTAGTAAAACCAAAGCTACCAGCCTGCCCCACATAGACCCTATGATTGAGCCATAGAGCTACTACCAAGTACCATGCCACCACTCAACAAGATTTAGCCTCCATCACACACCGAACACTGAGCTATGTAGGATTCCATACAAGAAGCATTACAACAAGGCTACATCCGTCCATCTACCTCACCTGCCTTGGCAGGGTTTTTCTTCGTAGAGAAGAAAGGATGGGGATTGCTTTGACTATAGGGGCCTGAATCACATTTCTGTAAAGTATCCTTATGCCCTACCACTGGTACTGTCTGCCCTGGAACAGCTGTGGTGCTCCAAGATATTCACTAAACTGGATCTCTGTAGCACCCACAAGCTGTTGTGCATCAGACAAGGAGATGAATGGAAGACAGAGTTTAGCACTCCCAGTGGCCACTATGAATACTGCATAATGCCTTATGGACCATCCTGTATGCCAAGTGTATTTAAATGTTTTATCAATGATGTAATATGAGATGTTGCGCTGGTGGGTGATCGCATACATTGATGGCATCCTAATATTTTCCCCCAATCTGGACTCACACATCAGGCATGTCTGACAAGATTTAACCCACTTATTAACCATTTAACAAGTTATACATTAAAGCAGAAAAATGTGAGTTTCATGTGATGGAAGTCCTACTCTTGGAATATGTGATAAGTGCCAAAGAGGTTTCCATGAACACAGGAAAGATAAATGCAGTAACCGCCTGGCCAGTGTCATCCACGGTTAAGGAATTACAACGTTTTTGGGCTTTGCAAACTTTTACTGGCATTTTATATGAAATTTTAGTTTAATCGCCACTCTGTTGACCAATCTGCTGAAAAGAGCCCCAAAGAAACTTGCATGGAATTCAGCCATGGAAGGAGCATTTGAACAGATTAAGAGAGTATTCACCACAGCTCCAGTATTGCAGCATTCCCAATCCAGAAAACTCCTTCCAAGTGGAGGTAGATGCATCTGAGGTGGGGGTGGGGGCCATTTTATCTCAGTGTTCATCCTACGCTTCATCCCATGGCTTATTTTTCATGAAAACTCTCTCCCACCAAGTGCAACTATGACATCGGGGATCGAGAACTACTGGCCATCAAATTGGCTTTAGAGGAGTTCACTTGTTGTAGGGGTCAGCCCAATCATTCACCAGTTATACGGACCACAAAAATCTGGAGTATTTGAAGTCAGCCAAACATCTAAATCCATGCCAAGCTCACTGGGCCCTGCTCTTCACTCGCTTTAATTTTACCATCCATTACCGGCCTGATTCATGAAAAACCAAGGCTGACTTCCTGTCATTACTTTATCCCGCTGGTAACACTATACCAAGTAATGATACCATACTGCCTCCTATTTTTTTTTTAGAGCTATCACCTGGTAGACTGACAGACAGATTTCACAATCCATGCCATGTCACATTCCAGAGGGGAACCCGCGAGAATGGAAATTTGTCCCCGCAACATGCTGAGCTCACCTCATCACTTGGTTTCATGTCACTCCCAGTGCTGGGCATCTGGGTACGCAATGCACCTATGCTTTTCTACAGACAATGTACTGGTGACCCAATATGCTCAGATATAAATCAATTCATTATGTCATGTACTACTTGTGCCATTTCCAAGGTCCCAGGCACTCTGCCTGAAGGGAAGCTCTTGCCATTGCCAACACCGTGCCAATCCTGGTCCCACATTTCCGTCAATTTTATCACAGATCTCTCAGATTCACATTGAAACACAACCATCCTCATTATAGTAGACCAATTTTCCAAAGCTCTCCGGCTTATTCCCCTTCCCAAGCTACCCACAGCTTTACGCACTGCGTAGTTGCTCTTTGAACATGCTTTTAGATGCTATGGGATATCAGAGGACATTGTGCGTGATCGAGGGCCACAATTCACTTCAAGAGTGTGAGCAGGATTTATGGAGAAGCTTAATGTTTCTATAAGTCTCACTTCTGGATTATCATCCCTATGCCAATGGCCAGGTTGAGTGTGTGAAGTTGTAAACCAGACAGTGTGGAGGTTTTTACAATCATACCACACAAAAAACAAGGAGGAATGGGCTAAATATGTTGCAAGGGTTGAATATGCCCAAAATTCTATATGCCATTTGTCTACCAATCTAACACCATTCCAGTGCATACTGGTCTATCAGCCCCTTTTATTCCACTGGAATGCGACACCCACTGAAGCTCCAGCTGAAGCTCAGCTGGCCGCTTAGAACTCTAATACCCAAGACTTTGCAGTCCTTCCACAATCAGGTACCCCAGCAAAACAGCATACCCAGCAATTATCAGCTGCTTTTAGTTTCTATACTCTGTCTATTTAAGCACCTGTGTTTTCATTGTCACTTTGTGACGCGTTGTTTTTTTGTTCTCACTCATTGTCGAGCTTTTGGCCTTTGATTGTCTTCTGGTATTTCTGACCCTTGCTGAACTTCTGGATTATTCTATTTTGCCTCAACCCTCACTGCAATCTGTTTTCCATCTACTTGATGAAGTGGTTTTAAATCTAACTAAGCTTTAATATTTTTTTGTTTTTCCAGTTTTCTCCCCAATTTAATCATGTCCAATTCCTACCCATCACATGGCTCTCCCCTGTCACATGACAACCACCAATCAGGGAGGGGGAAGTTCCTCTGTGGTATGTGAAGCCAACTGACCACATCATTTTCAACTAGTGCACATGCAATGCCCATGATTGGCTAGCGTCAATGTAATTGTCAGTATGACACCCCTCACTCCCTGAGAACACAGGACAATTTGCTCTCCTGAGCTCCCGACCTTGGCTAGCTATGGCATCACTGGAAAACGAACTCATGATCTCCTGATAAGGCAAATGCATTTCTGTTCAAACAATTGAAGAATACAGTTTGTCATAGTTAACTTGTCTGATAACAGGACACAATAATATTTTCAGAAACTTTATTACAAAAGTATTTACAAAAATAGACATGCTGAAAAATAAAAAAATATATAAAAAGGAAAAAAGTTCTTAATGGCAATCAAGTTCCCAGCTCATAGAGTAAAAAAACAACTCAACATTCATAAAAGAACTAAAAATGTTGTGAATGATAATATACTGTGTATGATCAGTGTTAAACTAAAACCATTTTAAGTAGGTTATGCCACTGAAGTTGGAAAGAGAACGAACAAGAGAACCAGTTATTGAAATTTGTAGTTAGTGAAAATCTATAAATTTCAGGCTTTATAAGCAGGGACTTGAAACTGATGAACTTACTGTACATGTTTATTTTCTAACATATGACATGAGAACCAGTGTAGTTTGTGTTCTCATGGTTCTAAGTTTTCATCAGCAATGGTACAGTTCTTATGCAACAACAAAATATTATGCGCTTTGTTTTCATGTTGCACCATCTGCTTCTCCTTTATAGCTAGTCTGTCTTCAAGATGTCGTTTGAGTGCTTGTGTCCTGAATTTCAGTTCTGCTTTCACATGTTTTTGATGTTTCTTATGTGAAGAGGTATTCTTTTTTGTTTCCACAAATGTGCTACTCCATTGACTATAAACCTTCTGCTTGGCTGAAGGCGCACCGGTGTAGCTCGTGGCAGCTTCAGGTCTGTTTAAAATTGTGATGTGAACAGGAGCTGAGGATGACTTCGTCCTGTTGTAGAATCGTTGCTGAACATTTCTGTCCTGGTTGCCATTATTAAACCCATACAGTGCAAATTTAATTTTTTTCATTCCTTTGTTTTGTTCAAATACTTTTGTCTTACCAAGTACCTTCTCTGTGTTTGTGTCAGAATTTGCTACCACAGCAGATCTTTTTAGCTGAGGTGTAACATTTGGCACTTGGGACACAACAGATGGCTTTTTCCTTTTCCCGTGTGCTACTGTTTTAGTTTGTCCAAAATGTTGATTAAGTTTCATCTTTTCATCTTTGTGATGCTGGCCACCTTCAGTAGAAGGTTTTGGGGAGCTAGTTTTTTTAAACACAATATCAGGAGTGAAAAGGTCATCTGTGGTAGGTAATGACATAGTTTTGGTAACCTTTACCTTTTTATATGGTGGATATAATGGTGGAGAAACTTTTTCTATTGATGTCATGGTCTGTGACTGCATGACTGGCTCTCTCTTTTCAGTTTTTTGTGTATTAGACAGAGCCTTGGGTAATTGTGCCCCTGACAAACTACCAGCCTCACAAACTTGTTTTTTAATTGACATAGTGACCATAACACTCTCTGAGCATGCTCGTCCAGGTGTTTCTTTATCAGGTGATTTACCAGACAATGAGCTACAGCTGTGTATTGAATCACCTAGATTGGGGTCTAGTTTACCAGATTGTGAACACTGAGCATTAATTTGAATTTTCAGCTTGAATGGAGCCTTTTTTCCTTTTCCTTGTTCTTTTCCTTCATATTTACACTTCTGGCCATCTTCAGCTAGAGTAACACTAAGGTCATTTGGATGCAGCTTTATGGAGCTAGATTTTTTGTTCACGATATCAGTGGTGAAAAGGTCATCATCTGCAGGTATTTCTGTAGTCTTTGTTAGTTTGAACTTTTTGCATGGTGAACTTTTTGGTGGAAAAACTTCATCCCTTGTGGTTTTGGTCTGCTCAGAAACAACTAGGTTTTGAGCAAAAGACAGAGCCATGGGTAACACTGGTCCCATTGCTATACTAGTCTCATAGCTTTGTTCTTTAATTGGCATAGTAAAGCAAACACTTTCTTTAACTGGAGATTTACCCGACAGTGAGGTACAGCTCTGTACAGCATCGCAAGGATTAGGGTTTGGTTCAGACATGGTCACTTCAAATGCATCAACCTTTGGAGCTGGTGAGTCAGCAATGCTGCTACTCTCTGAAAATAGAGTAAAATTCGAGTCTGGATTACCAGGTTGTGAATAGCAGCTTTGATTATGATGATTATGAGGGGGACTTCTCATATCAGGACTGTCCCCATTTGAGCTGAACAGAGATCCTTCCAGGTCTAGATCCAGTAAAGGTGTGTCTTCCCAGCACCTGGGGCAGAAATGTACACCATCACAGTCAATGTCAGTCACATGAGGGCAAGTGAATTTGATTTGATTGGCTGACTTGCAGAAATCATTGTCTGAAATCTTGGTTTCATCTCGGCACAACTGAGTAGGCTCTTTTTGCAAGTCACAACCATAGTATTCCTTAAAAATTGTTCTAGCATCATCAGCTGACAAAACTGAG
>JAQMYM010034014.1:0-18946 GCA_030014255.1 Parauchenoglanis ngamensis | reverse complement strand
AAGAAAGGAAGGAAGAAAGAAAGAAAGAAAGAAAGAATGTAAGAAAGAAAGAAAGAAAGAAATGTCCATTGCACTTTGCAGTTTCTCAGTTGGGGAAAGGGAAAGAAAGGAAGGAAGAAAGAAAGAAAGAAAGAAAGAAGGGAAGAAAGAAAGAAAGAAAGAAATGTCCATTGCACTTTGCAGTTTCTCAGTTGGGGAAAGGGAGGGAGGGAGGAAGGAAGGAAGGAAGAAATAAAGAAAGAAAGAGATCTCCTGGTTCCTGGCAAAGGAACAACTGCTGATAGCGTTGATAATATACATGATAACATGAAGCAACTTGTAAAAGTAGTTGAAGCAACAACATTAAATGTTTCTGTATATCACATGAATAAAAGGTATGTCTTTCTTTCATTAAGAAAATAAAAAAATGAGTTGATATCGCGAATAACATAACACAATGTAAACATATCAGCATGTACGGTACTCTGAATAGCTGTTTGATATAAAAAAATGTAACATCTGACCAGGTTATTGTGAGGTAGAATATGGACAAATCCATAGCTGGAGGATCCTTGTTTGTGCATAACTGCAATACGCACGTAACATTTCTACTTGTTTCTATATAGCAAAGAAAAACATCCTTCCTTCCTGTATCCACATCTTCCGGCAACGGAAAACTGTATTTACTAAAGTACCATCCAGTTTGTGCGATCTTCACCCAAATGCAGCCTAACCTTAAAATAACAAGAAAAATCCCTGTTCCTTCTGGCAGACCAGGACTGGGCTCTCAACTTTGACTGTATTAAAAAAAACAAAAAACAAAAATGAGGTGAGATTTCTGGTTGTAGAATAACACATTATGCGTTTTGACTACTCGGCATTGTGACAAATAGCCCCCGATACACCTTGTTAAATATTAATCAGTTGCCAATGGTAAATAAAAGTATTCGTGGAGTGTCACTAAAAAAGTACAAACATGAACACCTAGTCATCCACCAGGACACATGTAAATGTAGTATTTCACATTCATGTTTCGAGCAGCTCTATGACTCCATCGGTACCGTTTCTGTACTGAAAACTATAAAGAAAATGGACATTCTTCAGCACTCAATGGTCTGTATACGTCCTCTATTTCAAAATCAGGACACGATTTTTGATAGTTATTCTGGTTATAGATGCCTGACATAGAATTATTTTCATGAACACTATTAGTGACGTCTGCTTCGGAATGAGCCAAGTGAAACGGTAGATAACTTGTCGATACGTGACTATAACCACAAGCCCCCTTTTTTGGCACCTGGCTACTCTGATGAAGAATGTCAGCTGTGTTTACTGTTACAAAATCAGTGTAGGGGGAAGGAAGATAACTAGCTGAAACCTGGCTGGAGCAACTGGACTGTCTTGAAAAATGGTTACTTTTATGGATGAGATCAGTCGAATTTTCCACCACTGTTCTAAAATCAATGTAGAAATCAGCAACTGGGAGATAACCAGTAGATGCATGGCTGTAGCAATAGGTCTTTAATTTGGACACAGTGCTCCGTCTATAGAAATGCTCATCCGGGTCTGGTGCGTCCACTCGGAGAGAGGACTTGGAGAGTGGTGGACAGTCAGAAGATACAATGGAGTCTAACCTTTCATAACTGGACTCTAATCTTGGCACAATGTGGTTTGTACAGAAAACTGAATCCACCTTAACTATTCCAAGGTCAGAAACTTCTGGACAACTAGAAGATTCCCGATGACAGCACTGTGGTGTTCCCAGGAGACAATTCTGATAGGTGGGGTCATAGGTTAGCTCTTCAGTGCGTTCTTTAACATTTGGTCCGCTCAATGTTTGCTCAGCCATTTGCGAAACTTGTTTAAGGGCTTGTTTACTTGTTTGCAGGCTGAAAGCCTGGAGCTTGCTGTCCTCACATTGGTGGTGATCACGATGGCTTGTTATTCCTCCTCCCATGCAGATAGGCTCAAAGAGAGGGGGAGATGGGCTGAAGTCCATGATTGGTAGCTTATGCTACGGGATAGAGAAAGAAAGTGAGAGAGAGAGAGAGAGAGAGAGTGAGAGAGAGAAAGAGAGAATTGACATCCAAGACATGGTATTAATTTGCCATTCATCATCGGAGATTTGTATGTCCTTGCGTAATAAATTTAATTATTTTTGAGTATTGTGCAGGATTATCATATCTGCATGTTGATATGTAAACTGCATAGGAGCAAAACCACACACTATTGAGGCTCAAACAGACAAAAGCTTCACATCTACATAAGTGATACAATTGAGATTGAGCTGATGGAAAAATTCATCAGATTGGACTTTTCTCACACAGACGGATTATGAGATCCATCATTTCAACGACTCAACCCATTGAGGGATTAATAGACAAGCTGTATTTAGTCTGTTTACTTTACACACATCATCCAAAATTGGATTTAGTATCATAAAACCTCGGAAACCTTATTGTCGTTACCTGATTTGGAGAGATAGGAGGCCACGTGGACAGGCTGCTCTTAGAGGGATCAGGGACAATTGGACAAAGGTACTTCTGAATCCTGATTAAAAACATAATTATTTATATATGTTTTTCTTCTTTTGGCTTGGGATTCAAATAGGGAAAGTAAAGCAATTTCTAGGTTTCAACCTAAAAATATAACTAAAAAGATAATAGTCATAAAATGCTTATTAAGCATTTATATTCACATCTTCAATGATCACTCTGAAGTCATTGATTTACCTTTCAGCCTGGCTGAGAAAAATTATTAGAATGAACAAACTTCCTATGGTGCACACCACTATGGCCGTCACCGGTGTGTGAACACTCCCTGTAAAACGCACACACATTCACATAATTTCACAATGGAGCTGTGCAATCATGATAGACAGGTCAACACTGAGAGATACTGTATTTTTGTTTCAAATCACAACTTGCCTACAGTCACAGTGACCCATGGGCTCTCAGCGCCCCCTGCCAGTGTGTGGGCCTTCACACACATGGCATACTGTCCAGGAGACAGACCGCTTAGAGAAAACTCCTCAACGTCACCACTTAACACTCGGGCTGCACAACGATGATGGAGGATGAAATGTTACACACATTTATGCTCATATATTTACTTAAACAGAATTAATATTACGGTTGACAGCAGATTTTTGCTCAAATCCACACAGAAATAGTGATCTTTCTAAATTCTGTTAAAAAAAATAGTTTATTGACTTAATATCTAAAAGTGTCAAATCTACACGTAGCTACATTTACATTACAGATTTCTGAGCTAAAAATACTTCTACCAGTTGTAGCACGGTAATTGTGAATGCAGAGTCTGTGAAGATGCTAAAAAGTTCAAATGAGTTTTTAACGGACAAAAACTGAACTGGAATTTGGAGTATGGAAAATAATTTGGAATGTTGTATAAATATAAAAAAAATACAAAAGACAAGACTTACATTTCATTTTGCCATTGTATTTATATAAGACAGTGTAGTTTTGGATGAATCCATGCAGTTTCTCCAGAGGAACAGGCTGCCACTTCAGAGTCACATCATTGCTTGTTGTCTGTAGCACTTCCAGCTTTGGGCCAACAGAGGGCGCTGAGACACACACAGAGCAATTGACATTTGACCGATGAGAAATCAATGGACAACAGTGTTTGAAGTGGAAGAAATAAGTGCTGATACTCTCCTTTTTGGCACGTTAGTGTGGGATATGTGTTTTCAGTTTTAGCAAAACATTTGTCCTGAAACTCTGCGGTGAATTAGGCATTAAACTGCTTGTGAAAACTAAAACTGAGTGGGAAACTAAAACAACAGATCGTTTGGATTTGTTACTTTACTGCATCATAATACCTAATTTGCATAGACATTGGAAAAATTATATAAAAATGTCACTTGCAGCGGTCACTGAAATAGCAGTTCTGTGTCATGCAAGTACATACACTGCCCTCCATAATTATTGGCAACCATCTTAAAGATTGGTAAAAATGGGTTAGGAAAAGAAATCCACCTTTTGGTGATGTAGCTTCATCTCACACTGAAAAAAAAATCCAACCTTTAATTGAAATAAATTTATTCAGAGAGAAAAAAACAAAACAAATCCCTCATTAATAATTATTTTCAACAAACACATATATGCTTCAATTATTGGCACCCCTGGAAATTATTCTGAACACAATGTTCCTATAGCATGTTTCCCATTTAAATGGTACATTTTTGTGTTGACTGGAGTGTGTAGGAACTTTCAAGCTGTAATCCATGATTTCCTGATCAACTGGGGTATAAATATGTGGTGGCGCAGAGGCCAAATTCTCAAGAACATGTAAACCAAATGAGGGAGAAGAGGGTTGGCCTTCATAAGTCTTAACTACTCGCCTGAAATGCCCACTAGGGCATTGGGCACTGTTAGGGCAATAATAAAAAGTGGACATCAGTTGGAATGGTCGCAAACATGCCTGGAGAGGACCCAAGTTTATTTTGGCACCACATACATGGATGGGGGATTGTAAGAGCTGCAAAAAAATCCCCAAGGATCACGGTTGGTGAATTAAAAGAAAAAGGAAAATCTTGGTGTAACCAAGTCTCAAAAAGCAACATCAGATGCCACTGCCATGACAACAGATTATTTGGAAGGTATGCCAGAAAAAAAGCTTTTTCTCTCAGTTAACCACAAATGTAAGCAACTGGAGTTTGCAAAACTCTGACCGGAACTGTGTTCTATGGTATAATAAAACAAAAATTGAGCTTTTTGGCAATTAACACTCAAGGAGGCTTTGGTGTAAAAATCAGGATGGCTAAAATGAAAAGAACCTTATCCCAACTGTAATACATGGTGGAGGTTCTGTGATGCTGTGGAGATGCTTTTCCTCTAAAGGTCCTTAGGGTACAAAGTGAAGTTGTACAAAGTATTAAATGTAGAGGTGTCAATAATTGTGGCACATGTGTTTTTGTTAAAAATAGTAATTTTTTTATTAGTTTGTCTCTGAATTAATTTATTTCAATTAAAAGGTTAGATTTTTCTCACTTTTTCAGTGTGAAATGAAGCTTACTTCACCAAAAAGTGGTTTTTTTTCCCTAGCTCTTTGTACTAATCATTACAAGGGGGTGCCAATAATTATGGAGAGCACTGTAGATAGTCCATTTGATTCAGGGACCAGGTGTGGGTATCAAAATTACAGTAATCAAAAGAGCAAAGTTAATCCCGGCCCACTACAAGCACCGATGGGGAAAAAAACCCTTTAATATAAAAATAATCGATATTAAGTGCTGTTTTGTGATTTTCTGGTAGTATTGGTATTACTTCTCTCTTGATCATGATCATTACCACATAAACACACGGAGTCATAGCCTGTGGAGTCATAGGCATAATGAAACACTGCAATGTAGCAATATACTGAAAGCCTAGTAATCAAAAATCGCTTTAGAAAAATGATTATACACTCAATAAAACATGCGTTTTTAATGCTTTCTAAATGTCATGGTGATGCTGTATAGACTGACACATAAAGCATGATGAGTCACAAATCAGAAAGTTATTTCACACATTTTTCACCTATCTTATCTCAAAAACATCAACCTCATATCCTGTCTTGTGCAAGTCTCGTACAAACCTCCTTGTCTTGTAAAGGCAATGGCACATCTTGGAGCTCCAGCTGTGTTATTCTGAAGAACCCGAACAGAAACATTATATGGGATCTCAGGATGCACTCCTTTAAAAACACACACACATATGCGTACAAATAGCGACCCAGAATCATGGTTTTTCAACTTCATATAAAAACAAAAGTAGTCAGAATCTAATCTATGTACTGAACTACACACCAGTAATGATGAAGCTTTTTTCGGAGCTGTTCAGGATTTGCCAGGACAAAGCAAACACTGTGGCGTCTGGGATTGGAAACCACTCGACCACAAAGCTGGATTCCGATTGGTTCGCCGTCACTGTCCATTCCACCTTCAGTTGGAAGTCATCCAAAGCGGTGACACTCATGCTGTCAGGGGGTCGGAACGCTATTTCGAAAAGATTTTATTCATCACGCTTTTTAAAAAACTAGGCTAGGTAACTCGTACAGTGGTTCAGTGAGTCATGCCAGTTCTGAATAACAAGTTTCAGGAGTCAAAACCTAGCAACGTCCCCAAGGTAAAAAACTTTCATAAGATAAAATGCTTTCATAATTACAAATGTTTGGCATATAGCCAAATGTCAAGCACTGAGCCAAACGTTTATATAAGTTGAAGGCATGAAATAACTTGTTCATGTTGGCCTATTTAAATGAAGCACCAAAAGTAAACTTACTCCGAATTGAATACATTGGAGTTTCAATATAAAGCTTGGATGAATAGGATTATTTTTCAACAACAACAATACTACTAATAATTCTTCTTCTTCTTCTTCTAACCTTGTGTACTTTTTGGAAAAATTCCAAAATACCTCTTAAATGGTGTCCGCAGGCATCCTCAATTAAAATGTAATAGATTATATGAATTTGTAATGCCATTTCAAATGTAATTTAAGACTAAATTTGCACTGACAATATATAAAACCTGTCTTACAAATACAAAAAGTTGGCAGTAAGGATTTTCTTTCTGTCATTTTTACAACAAGAACGAATACAAAAACTGTAGAAAACACCATGTGCCATTAAAAAACAGTTAGTTCCAGTCACTAATCAGATTGGACAAGCAGTATTCCAAGTGCGCTGATGTCTATTATAAGAGCACTGCACATTTTATGGTTTGCATCACCCTGCTTGTCTGTGTTCGCTACACAAAATACCAATTTTAGAACAGTTCACTGCAGTCAAATCGTTACTGCACTTACAACAAGCTGTCAGTCACACTAGTCAGACTGTGCTTTGGCTTGTATATATAGCCGTATCCAGCTCTGGGGAATAGTTTCATTGTCAGAGCACTAATTAACAAAATATATGGCCATTCTGTATCTGAAATGTCTTCACAGTATTCATTTCTTATTTACAGAACTGTTGTATATCACGAAATATCAGCAAAAAGCAATATCACGCTTGCAATCTTGCGGTTGTACATCAGCACTCTTGCTTGGGTGATATTGCTTAATTATGTGTCTGTTCTCTCTAAGCAGAAACCCTGCTCTTAAAGTCCAGCAAACTATTTTGCCTGTTCCTACTGAAGAAAGTTTAGAAACCTCCAGTTTACATTGGGTCCATTTATAGAGATTGACTGCATTTTTTTGGATGAATGCACATCAGAAATCATCCCATAAACATCCCATAGATCCAATGGCACTCACAAGTCAACTTAAGAAACAGTAACAAGTAACAGTAAATGTTCATTTTACAACAGACTTTGGAAAACATCAAAAAAAGTTATTAATAATTAATGCAGATATTTGTATGCAGGTAATGTAGTGCAGGAACTGATCTGAAAGCACATGAATAGGTCCTGAGCAGTGAACCATGCCCTGTAATACCATGTTCGGTCCAGTAACACACATGAACATCCAGTTATTTTGTTTTCTCATTAAACATCATTGCAAATGTGCCATCGCTGGCCTTCAATGCCAACTTTCTTTTAATGTATGGAGCAAATCCAAGCTTTACCATATAAATGCTGTGTTAACCCTTCCTCATGGAAACATCTGGACGAACTCTGAATCTCGAAACATTGCTTATAATGCATCATCAGTTCCATTGTTGGATCTGTAGAAGAAATGGTTGGCCACTATTCCTAAAACCCATATTACTTCTGCTATTAGTCTTGGCATCCATTCAGAAATAGAACAAATGTCAGATGTTGCTGCTGATGATGATGACGGCTGTGAATGTTCGTCTTGAGGCATTTGCAAAGTCACCAAACTGGTGAGCAATAGAAAAGTGACTAGCTTTAGCATAGGTTCTGTGCATCTTGCTTTGCATATTGATACCTATTGTAAAGAGTTTAAATGTTTTATAGCACACTATGCAGTGGGTTTCAGACATTTGCAGACACTGGTTTTAACCAGCATAAGTATTTGCTGTTCTCCAGCCAATTTATATTAAATTTCCATTAACCCATTTCGACTGTGCTTGAACACATGAACTTTAGCTACACAGCATGCTTCTGCAAACGTGAGCAACAAGCCCAGATTAATATGTGTGTAAAAGTGACATCAGATGTTTTTTTGTTTGATTGAACGTTAAGTGAAAAACCTCCGGAACATAAAATTTAAAACCACGCAGTTTCAAATTTAAGACAATTCAAGACCAATTTTAATTTCAGACAAATTAAGACTTTTTAAGAACCTGCACACACACTGCTTTTAATAACAATTTACACCAACGGGCAGCTGATTTCTTTATCCATAATTAAACAGCAGAACATTTATGTTACAACTCTCAGAGTACCTTATCTCGGTATACCATACTTTCAGTGTCGACTGACTTCAATGAGCTCGAGACCATGGCCATTACTCACCTGCGTCCTGGTGTCCAGATATGCATACATGAGCTGATGGTGATGTCCCAGCTGAGTTAAATGCAGTCAGGTTGCAAGTACAAGCATGAGAAGAGACAGAAAGGATGCAAGAAGTGCTGTAAGAATCCAGATGGCCACACTCCCAGTAGGACGAGTCCAGCTCATCCCAGCACGATGCGGCATAGTGCAGAATCACACCATTAGTGTGAGGCCACTGGAGAGGCTGAGACAGAACAGACGTTAGCTGCACATGGTAAATTTTACTCAAAACCACTCTGATTTGCTGTACAGCGCTCATTACCAAGGCACTGAAACCAAAACGACTCATTTGTGGGCAGTTTCAGCCACACTGAAAAAACTCCTCAGTTCAAAAATCTTGAACTAAAAAGAGGTCTGTTCTGCATAGTATATATATATATACAGTACATATACAGTATGTACTGTATATGTGCACTTTTTTAGGAACACCTGTACACCTACTCATTCACGCAATTATCTAATCAGCCAATCATGTGGCAGCAGTGCGATGCATAAAATCATGCAGATAGAAGTCAGCAGCTTCAGGTAATGTTACATCCACCATCAGAATGGCTGAAAAATGTGACCTTAGTGATTTTAACTGTGGCATGATTGTTGGTGCCAGAAGAGCTGGTTTGAGTATTTCTATACTGTAACTGCTGATTTCCTGGTGTGTTTATGCACAAGGGTCTCCAGGGTTTACTCAGAATAGTGCAATAAAGAAAAAACTTCCCATTCGCAGCAGTTCTACACATGGGAACGATTTGATGATGAGAGAGGTCAAGAGAGAATGGCCAGACTGGTTCAAGCTGACAGAAACGCTACAGTAACTCAGTTAAACACTCCGGACAATTGTGGTGAGCAGAAAACCATTTCAGAACGCACTTTGAATCTTGAAGCAGAGGGGCTACAACAGCTGAAGATCAGGTTGGGTTCTACTTCTGTCAGACAAGAACTGAAGCTGCAGGCAGGCTCACCAAAACTGGACAGTTGACGACTGGAAAAATGCAGCCTGGCCTGGTGAATTTTGATTTCGGCCGAGGCACACAGATGGCAGGGTCAAAATTTGGCAACATCAGTATGAATCCATGAACCTGCCATATGCCGACAGTCCAGGCTGGTGGAGGTGGTGTAATAATGTGGGGAGTGTGTTTTTTTGGCACACTTATTACCAAATTAAGTCATTCATGGCCACAATTTACCCATCTTCTAAAGCCTACTTCCAGTATGATAATGCACCATTTCATGAGCAAAAGTCCTCTCAAACTGAACAGCTTTTGTTATGTGGTACGGGAGATTCGCAGCATCAAAGTGCACCTGAAAAATCAGCAGGAATTGCATTCAAGTCAATCTCGTCAACATGGAACAGAATCTCAAAGGAATGTTTCCAACAACTTGTGGAATCCACGCCACGACGAATTGAGACTGTATATAGTATAGTATAGTACAGTATAGTGTTCCTAATAAAGTGCTCGGTGAGTGTATTTTGAGAATAAAGCCTGTCTTTTTGCAAAATCACCTCTGTGCATGATCATATCCAGGACCAGACTGTGTCTAAAAAGTTCATGGTTTTAGGACTATAGATATATAGACTATAGATAAAATCCTCTTTTAAATCTTATGATATGGTAAAGACAGAGATTCACCAGTATCTGATCCCAAATGTGGTGCAAACTGTATACAATTCTATTCCATTCAATTCAATATTTTTATATTTACACCACCGCGTGATTAAAATATCAGAACGTGTTGACTCATTTCCTATAATAGCGTGACTGCATGAATGAACATAAATGAGTAAAATAATATAAACCATAATTTATGACAACACACTCTTTCTAATACATTATTGTTCATATAGTAAGAGCTCGTTCACTGAGACTTGTATGACGGACACTCCACATAAACGAAGACTAACAATAAATGGATTTAAAAAGTGTGTTGTTATTTAACAAAGAAAAAGGAGATGTTAATTTAACATTAGTGGAATTAATTAACGGTCTCCGGTGTCAGCACTTTCGTAATTTCCTGATATGGGGCAGGCTTCAGGACAGAGCACTTGGTTTCCCAGTAACATGACAAGCTGTTTTTTTGTCTTATTATCTTAAAAGTGATAGAGAGTGGGAAAAAGAGATGCTCATGAATAAGAGACTGTTTATAACGGCTATACAGTAATAACAGGAACTAACTTGTTTCTTGGGTGTTCCGACATTAAATGCAATTGTCAACCGTTAAAAAGCATAATGCATCATTCATTAATAAATAAATAAATGCTGGCAAATAGATGTGGTATCAACAGAACAACATACTTTGGTCCATGCTGTTCTTTACACACTAATATATTCATTACAAATATGCAATATGCATTTATTTAGTACAGTTTAGAATAGATCATTATTTAAATTGTATTCTTTTTTATTACAGTGTCTTTAAAGTCAAATCTTCCATCAAGGTCAAAGGCAAGTCTTACTTGACCAGACTGATTTTAATTCTAATGATAAAATTACTCTTTTATTGAATGTGTTTTAAATGTTTTGTTTTTTCCTGCACACATTCTGAATAAGGACAATATGTGCATTAAAAAAGGGGAAAGGAAACTTTAAAAAGGGGAAAGGATGTCGTCATTGTATTGTGAAATCCACCACAGTATAAAAATGAGTAACAAGAATAAATCCACTGATAAATAAAGGGTAGTATTAAATATTAATTCACATAATATTCTTATCAAATCTACCCACAATCCCTACTGATATAGAAACTTAATCATGTCTTAAAATTTATCTTTGCCCAGTTTGCAATATTACTACAAGCTTCATCAAAAACTAAGAAGGTTTCAGAGTTCACAACTTATCTGCTGGCTTTTTCAGCTTCACAAATATCTACATGCAGAGGAAAAAAAGAGAGGAAAAAACATCTCTTTGGTTTTTGCACCCCACCTAAACCACTATGGGGCCTATTTCCTGACGTCTCACCTCATATTTGTATTTCCTTCAGAAACTGACTGAGCAATAATAATGCCAGTTATCAGCATAGATTAACATACAACTCTGCACCCAGCCTCATTAAACACTTATTACTTTATAACTGAGGTGTTATTATTCATGGGAGGCACTAAAGAGATGAATCGACTGCACAGGTAATTACGCCTATATGAAATAATCAGCAAGCTTATTTACACTGCTCATTATATTGAGTAACATGAGGGGATAGTTAGACTAACTAGCAAAGAAAAGACAGAAGGATGAGCACTTCATAACCGATCGTTAAGTGCCTTGTTACACAATATGGTGTTTTTAAAGCATGCATTTTACCCCAAGCTTAATCCAAGTGCTTCATCTATTTCAAAATACAATGAAATCACAAATAATTATTCTTTCACAGCACATTTGCTGAAATTCTGTCCCCAATGTCATTGCCTCATCAACCTATGATATGCCAAAGTGGTTTTGAGAGACGGAAGTGGCTTACAAGTTTCTAAACTTTCAACACACCCAGGAAGTCAAACATAGCACTTGAGAAAAAAAATAATAAATGAAAAAAAAGAAAAGAAAAAAAGCTTGCCATGCTTTTTCGATTATGAATAAATTGTCTGCCCTCCTAGGTTTAGAGAATTTAAACCCAGTTGTCTTATTAACACTTTCACATTTATGTGTCAGTTCAATAGAAAAGTAAAATGAAAAAATAGATGCTGCAATTCATTATAACATTATCAGGTTTCTCATCACTCCAAAAGATTATTTTAGAAAGTGAATATACTGTACATTGCAAACATGTCCAATATTTCTCCTTGTGAGAATATTATATAACAAATATACATAAAAAAAAAAAAAAGACAAATCTACTACAACCCTGATTCCAAAAAAGTTGGGACGCTGTGTAAAATATGAATAAAAAAAACAGAATACAGTGATCTGCAAATCCTTGTTGAAGTATACTCAATTGAATACAATGCAAAGACAAGATATTTAATGTTCGAACTGATAAACTGTGTTGTTTTTTTAAATACACTCTCATTCTGAATTTGATACTTGCAACATGTTCCAAAAAAGTAACATGTGCAGAATGCGGTTCGGGATTTCTCTGGGTTCTTTGAATCTTTTGATATTATGGATTGATGGTGAGATCCATAAGTTTTTTGCAATTGCATGTTGAGAAATTAACATGTTGATAAATTGTATATTGGTGAACCTCATTCCATCCTTGCTTGTATACAACGATGTCCCTTTCATACCCAATCAGGACCCTCTCACCTGCTAGCAATTCACCTGTTTACCTGTGGAGTGTTCCAAACAGGTGTTTTTTTGAGTAATCAGCAACTTTCACAGTCTTTTCTTGCCCCCGTCTCAACATTTTTGGAATGTGTGCCTGCATCAAATTCAGAATGGGTGTATATTTACGAAAAGGTTTCCAGTTCAGACAGTAAATATCTTGTCTTTGTATTGTATTCAACTGAATATATATCAAAAAGGGCTTACATTGAATGTTGTGTAATGTCCATGAAAGACCTTTGTTCCTCTTTTCACATAAATTTGACCAATGCAGCATTAATGATGTTTTGACCAATGATTAAGGCTTTGATGATGATTTCTGGTTCGTGTCAAGTAAACATGATTACTTCAGCACTTGTGGCCTGCTATATCCAAGTATAGTCATGTACTCTCACCACCTTCTCTTTTTTTTTTCATCATCTTTGTCTTAAACCAAGCACAAGACAGAAAATGCATGCTCGTGTTAACTAAGAAACCACAAAGCACAAACTTCTCTGATTCGAAGATATTCTGTGGTGGCAGACTTTACAGCTTTACCTCTGACACTGGAGGCTTCTTCCAAAAATACTGACTAAACATCGCCTCACAGAAAACTTCACCATACCGATATGCGATAAAACATTTTTTAACCCATTTACATGAACATCCATGTAAAATTCTCGACATCCGTTACTACAGAAACCAAAAGTGTAATAATAAAAACCTGTGATTTACCATGCAGCATACAAATTCTGACCAAATGTGAGAATACTGTATAATGAGAACTGGTAGATAAATTTGCCTCTATTCAAAATGTGCAGTTTGTTTACCTTCCAGAGCAAGGTGATACGTCTCCGCCCGCTTCTGCCAACCGGCTGGATGTGCCTCCATAGCTCCGGGGCGGCCACTGGGGCTGAGAGATACAAACAAGCACACAGATCATCACTCTCTCTTTTTTATAAACACACCACACTCCTGGCTTCATTTCTGTATCACCCTCTATCTGCTCCCCACCTGCCTCCGCCGTGGTGGCCTCTGCAAAGCCACTCCAGGAACTCCAGTGATGTGCTGCTCTCAAGTCCTGAGCACGGACCCTTACCAAGTGATTTGTGCCTGGATATAAGCCACACAAGTCCATCTGCCAGTCATGAAGCGCGGCGTTCACGTTGTGGAAGTGGGCCTGAAATATACAGCAAAGTTTCTGACCCTTGAAAGTACATAGGTTGATGTTTTTTAATTTTTTTAATTAATAAGGTGAGGGGAAACACTGGGAATTTCACCTGTATGAGTATAATCAGCAAGATTAAATATTAAATATGTGCTCATTTTATTGGTTAGTGACTTATGGGATAGACAGGCGCACAGAGAAGTTTTCCCTCTCTCTCTCCAAGTTAGACAACCAAATTATCTATAACTTATAGATATGAAAGATATGAAAGATTATTTGATATTGTGCCTCAGGACAGAATTAAATCACTACAAACTGTAGGACTTTTAGAAGAAGCCTTCATTTGTCACATATTGTGCAATACACTGTTACATTACAGAGTAATCAAATTGTTTTCTTCGCATATCCCAGCTTGTTAGACAGTTGGTGTCGGAGTATAGGGACAGCCATGATACAGCACCCCTGGAGTACAGAGGTGATTGAAAAAGGTCTTGCTCAAGGATCCAACAGGGCAGCTTGGGCAACAGGGCAGGGCAATGCTGGGGCTTGAACACCCACCCTTCTGATCACTCACCCCAAAGCCTTAACCAATGAGCGGCCACCACTTTCACAAGAGCAGAATTATTCGTGTGTTTTTTGGTTTTCATTTCTGATGAAGTGTCAATGTATTCATGTAAGTAAGTTTGTCAAGGAAGCTTTGCTGTCAAACCACAAGCTATGCTTACAAAGCCCCTCCTATGTGACCTTATCAGTGAACACCAGCAATCTGAGATAAGTAATGAAATGATAATTCTTCTAATATATAACCCAAATCACTTAAAATCTTATTTGGATTTGGATTATTTGCTCAAAACACAAACTTTCTCCTGAAGTTGGGGTTTTGCATTTCCACCGCTCTGCAAGGACCATAAGCATTACGTAACATAATAGAAGAGATGCAAAGTGACTTTTCAGCACATGTCAGTTACACAACACAGTTGTTGAGACTGAACACTGTGTTCTTTATATGTTGTTCATTGCTAGCTTTTGAAAACAAAGAGCTGTATTCAGGGTTAAGTGCATACAGTGAGGAGCAAATACTGAAATTGTGCACATCCATATTCAGACTATAGAATTAACTATAGACTTAAGTGCTGCTGGAAGGTTTATGCACTGCTTCTGTCTTTAAGATGAGGTCAGGTTTTTTTCTGCAACACCGAGAAAATTGAGGAACTGTTCCAGACTGTAATGTTGCAATTTCTTGAAAACACAATATTTCACTCAGACATACATGTTTTAGGCAGTTTACACATGCTCAAAAACCAGAAGGCCACTCATGGGCAATATTAAATATATAGATAACTATAATCTATACTGCTTATCAGTCAGGGTCACATGGGAAGCTGTCTTAGGGTAAGAGACAGGGTACACCCTCTACAGGTCGCCAATCTATCGAATGGCTAACTCTGTGGAAACCATTTGCCTTTTGTCCCCTTCCCCCCCACCCAGAGATCAGGATAAAGCAGCTATCACGAATGAATGAATAAATTATGAAATCTGTAATTTATGAAGGCCTGGACATGATTTTTCAATTCTGTGTGCACACAACACATCGCAAGCAATACTTGTTTCGAAGGCCGAATTTTCTGTGATTGACAACTAGTGACAATCATGACTGTGACTATTTATTACAATTCACAAAATATTTATCTTCTATATTTATTTTGCTTTATTCTAAACTATATGTTCATGTCTCTTGATTTGCAGTTGACAATAAATAATTGAGAAATTTATCAGCTCACATTTCAGGTTTTTTTAAAGGCATTATTGAGGTGCTTTAATAAAAACCCTGAAAAGAGAGTTTCAGTAAATACTACATCATTAAAGCTGTAAAGTGTTTGTAGGTGAACAGGCCAGCCAGAAATTCACCTTAAACGCAAGTAACATGACTCTGAATACACAAGACTTTCCATACATAAGTACTGACATAATTCTCAAATGCATGTTTATTTTTCCATTGAACAAAATTCCTATTGTCTGTTCTTACCCCCTGAGAAGTGTGGTACTCTATCTGTAGGACACGCTGGTTCCTCTCGGATTGCACATATTCAGATCGTGGCTCCTTCCACTGCAGCTTCAGACAACTGGCATTTTCTGGCCGTGTGGCAAGCATTGTGATTTGCGGTGTGTACATCTTAACTGTGCAAAATCAAAATGATAAGAGATGATGCATTATTAGTTAAATACACTGTTAAATCCCCTCTCCTGGTGTAACAATACACATTGTGGAAAATTTGCATCATCACACCATGAAATGAAAGAAGAATATATGATACACTTAAAGTAGGTAAAGTAAAGTCAAAAAAGCACGTAGATTAATCTGCATGCATGTGGGTGGGTGTGATGTTGAGGAAGCTAACACTAATGAGACACAGTGGGCAGAATAAAAGATGACAAGTAAAAGGACAGACAAAAGACAGTAAGTGACAAAATGTTACAGAAAAACGATACGTAAAAGATCAAAGTTCAGGAAATAACCGCAGTCTATAAGAATACTGCTACTACCTTCATTAATCCCGTTGAAGCAATGAGGTGACAGTCTGGTGGATAGGGAGGAAGTGAACACCAGCACGTCCACACAGAAGCAATGAGACACAGATCCAATTTTCACAGAGCACTGGGTGTATGTGGTATTACAGGAGTTCATAGAGATTTTACTGTTCACACAATTCAACCTAAAAAAAACAACAACCCAGAATTACTTAATTCTGCTCTTCAGTCATTTATTCACTTTCTCATTTCTATACTGAAGAAGATAAGTGAACATATCTCTCTCTCTCTTTAAACCACTGCTGAGCCTCCAACCACATGACTAACCCCAACCCTTGTGGACATTTTACCCAGGGGTGCAGGACCACCTGGATGGGAGCTGCACCTTTAGGTGCATGTATTTTGTTCTTCCTCCTGAGCTAAGCTCAAGCCTGAGGTCAACAGTGTGGCCACCCGTGTCATACTTATATCAGAGTCTGATTGGATGGTCTCCAATGCCATGCTCCTGCCTGATGCCGACGAGGTAACCTCCAAGGCTAACTGGGCTAACTGGGCAGCCTCCCAAGCCAAGCTCAAGCCTGAGGCCAGTGAGGACAGCGGAGCCACCAGAGTCCAATGATTACATTGACACCAGACTCTGCCAAGGATGTCATTACTCTGTCACCAAATTCCACGGAGAACATTGTCGCTCTGCTACTAGACTCCACCGAGGACTTGCATGCTCTGCCAACAGATTTTGGGGAGGAAGTCTTGACTCCACCACCAAACTCCAAGAAGGACATCGTGACTCCACAACTGGACTCTGCCGAGGAGGTAATCACTCTGCCAGCTGGTTTTTGAAGATCTGTCCTTTGTCTGCTCCTCTGGGAAGAGCAGACACTTTGGACAATGCCTACCTCAGAACACTGGAAATCTTCTGAACATTTGACTCAGGGGATTAGGACAACTTGGTTTGGGTTTTATTAGGTGCTTTGGGAGCTGTGCCTTTTGGGGTGGGGAGGAGGATGGTTCTCTCATTTCCCCCTCACACCAAGCACTGCATGCTGTGGTTGTCGCCCTAGTGTGTCATCATTACTGTCTCCAGTTTTCAACATGCTTCCTGATTAGTTCTTGTATTTAAGCCCTTGTATTTCTTTGTTCTGGGTGAAGTAATGTTTAGTGTAATTCTATGAGTTGTTATTCTGATTCTGACTGAACTCTGCTCATAGTTTATTTTGGATTTTGCCCCAGTTTTAATGTTTGAAGATCGATTGACCTTTGCCTGTCACACTTTTTGAACTCGTTTTGAACAGTTTGCCAGTGTCTTTAATAAACCCTCAATCTGCATTTGAATCTGTCTTTGCCTACCTTTTGCGACGAACACTTCATTTTTTTTAATGAACAATTTTTGATTGTAAAATTGCTATGGCATAAGAGGAATAAAACAATGCAGCACATGCATGCAAAACAATCAACTTTGGGAAAGTAACAGTAGCTCCACATCATATTAGGTTGCATGACACCACCAAGTCAATGATTATTTTCCTATAACAGCATGCCCCCCCAAGTATTTTATTGCTTAATTACCTGGTTTCCCTGTATGCAATCATTCGATTCCTTTATTTGAAAATATGGTGCAATTCTTAATTTATTTTCAAGATTTGATCCTGGTCTGCATTAAATGTTGATTTAATGTTTATGTTCATTTTGAGTATGATTTGAGTGCATGTTGGAGTTAAGTCTTAATCTCAGATATAACCTTAAATACATTCAATTTCAATTTTAGATGAAATTCCAAGGTTCCATGTGAGGTGCTAATCGAAGACATAACAGATATTAAAAGACACTCCTTTAAGGGAGAGCTCAAATAGTTACATGCTTTACACTTGTCAAAGAATGCTGCTGAGCCAGATTTCTGCTTATTCCACAGCCTTCTTCTACATCATGTGTGCCACAATTAAGTTGGACAAAGTTTACATCACTATGGCACCAAGGGGCCTTAAACCGAACCAATCGGCTCTCTACACTGTATCTGGCTTTGAATCTCGCATAAATGTAAACTTGTATAAATTTAGGTCACTTCATACACTGTAAAATGTAATCTTTTCATGGATAAAAGGGAAGATGGACTCTTACGTGTTAACCCGCATCATGTAACTGATGTTCCCTGAACCGTATGCAGTCCAATAACAGGTGATGTTCGCGTACTCCAAGAGCTCACAGCCTGTAATTTTGGGCTCTGGAGAGGAAACTGGAAACGTATAGAAATCAAAGAAACATCATACACTGGATTTTTATGCAAATTAAATAACAAACCTACATCCATGACACATCACGACCGTAGAATTATATGATTCGATCTGACAGTTCTGTGATTTTACCATACAAGCCATAAGGTTTTGACCCTCAGTATAGTTTATTTTTATAACTTCAAGCAATATTTTGGTGTAAAACATCTCTCTCACTCTCACTCTCACTCTGACACACACACACACGCGTGCGCACGCGCACACACAAGCGCACGCACATGCACGCACACACACATGCACACACACACATGCACACACACACATGCACGCACACACTCGCATGTCCATAACATTCCAT
>JAQMYM010034004.1:0-18946 GCA_030014255.1 Parauchenoglanis ngamensis | reverse complement strand
CGCCTCTCGCCCGAAGATGCTGGGATTGGCTCCAGCTTCCCCAGACGGATAAAGCGCTATAGATAATGGATGGATGGATGAATTTAATTGAATTTGAATTCAATTCAACAGAATAGAAAATAGCTTTGGCAATGTGGAGTGTCACCTCTGCGAGGAAAAAGACTGAGTGAGAACTTTGTGGACGAGACATATTTGGCCACAATAACCTTGGGCTCTGGTACATCTTGACTGATGTTCACTCTCCTACTCCATGGTTTCCACAGGCAGGTCTTGGGTTACACACCAGTCCCCCCTGGCTGAAAGTCGAATACCTCCTACTAACTCCATAGTCCCTTTTGCTCGTATTTGCTCGTATTGGTAAAGCTGGTGAAACTCGGAGGTGTGTGAATGGGACATGGCTGATGACTGCAGTTGGTAACAACACCTTGGGCCAAAGATCACTGATTTTGATTTTGTGATTGCCATCAAATTTAAAGCCATATGTTTTGGACACTCAGTCGAAGAGAGGGACTGAGCTGTCAGCTAATCATCACTTGGTGATAGATGGAATGCACAGGTTTTACCAGGTTTACCAACCAGGTTAACCCAAGAGAGCAAATTCAGTGAAAGATGAATTTAAGGACTTCTCCTATGTTAGACCAGGGACCCTGAATCTGAATGAACCATGTTCAATCATAGAGGCAGCTTTCATAAACTGTGGCCAGTCTGCATGTTTTTTGTGAACTTATAGTTTATCTCATTGTTTATATCAAGATTTGTTGCAAGAGTCTGGCCTATCTGGGTTGCTACTTTGTGTAATTCTGTCTCTGTCTGAGCATAGTGAGAATTTTGTCCTTGTGCTGAGTGACGTCAGGGACATCGGATCCGAATGGACCATGGTTAATCATAGAGGCAGCTGCAAGATTAGAATTACAAGAATTGCTACCTTTAATTAGGCCATAAGGCATGACGAGGGACCCTTAATGACCTGACATCGTAATGAACATGGTATTTCACGCAAAACTTATAACCTGGTACAAGTTGGTATATGTGGTATAATGCTATAATAATATTCCAGGCTGTTGCTTTTGTCATAAACACCACTAATTCCTGTAAATTCCAGTAGTGTGGACAGTCAACATCCAGTTAAAACTGAGTGTAAATAGTGGATTATAAATTCCATGTAGATGATGTCTTCCATGATTGGCGCTTGAGTAACACAGTGTTTACTAAATTCATGGTAGTGGTGTAATGCTTTATTTATTTAGTATTTGCAGGTATGTGTTTACTGCAAAGCAAAAAAAACAGCGAAATATAATACTTGCATCTTTTTTATAATGCTCAGTATATATGAAAAATTGAACTCCATCCATCAATGGCATAGCAATACGGCTTAAATAGTTTTCTTATTTACTATTTCACCTCAATTTTACCACTGGCTTGCCTTGCTCCCTAGTAAAAATACTTGTGTGATCTAGACTTGGGTCAATGGCAAAAATGAGATTTACTTTCCTTATAAGTCTAACAAGCTGGTCTTCTACCATACACTCTACTCCACTTAGCTATTACGCTCAATCATGGCTCCCTGTAATGACAAGATTCAATACAGAACTGTTCTCTGCTAAACCTAGGGTCCTGAACACAGCAGCACCTTTAAAGAGACTCTTTTTTTGGCGTTATATATCGGCCCATGCCTGTTTACAGCTAATAGGGCTGTAGCACTCAGCTCATATCTGATTCTGAATGCAGTCCATATCCGCCAGTGAGAGCGCTGCGCGTTCGCGTCGGCATCACCCTGCCTTCTGCGCATAGTATGTCTGCATTATTACACTTTTGGAGCTGAACTCTGAATAGTGGGATCGCAAAGCCTTTCACCACTAAGAGCACTATTCTGATGCTCACCCTCCCACAGAAGCTGTGCAGATGAATAATACAGCATACTATGAATAATATTATAGTAACTAATCTCTGTTACAAGCGCTATTCCAAGGTAACCCTTCGAGATACCCGAAAGAAGTAAAACACAGAGGCGCTAGCTGATAGCACAGCTGTAATTGAATGAATTGCTATGCAAAACCCATTGAATAAACCCATTTCAGCCTCTACATGCAAATGCAACATGGCGTACTGAGTATGGAATTATAAGGTTACCAGTTGGGAGGGCTCAGCAGACTGGGGGCTGTAATACAGAGGTAAGTGCTGCTTTACATTAATAATCATTAACCCACAATCATGCTTTGAAGGACAATAGCTCGTATTATAGTCAGATTTAGTGAAACAGATGAATATAATGAACTGATGTGAGATTTAGTGTATCAAAAGCATGCATTTAGCCAAATATCAATCTAAACATGTTTATTCAATTGATATTGTTAATATGCACACAAAATTTAAACACATAATTACTGATCTATTACAAACCTGCAGAAACATTAGCTACACATGACACATTAGTTTAAGTACAGAAAAAAGATCTATAACTATGATTAGTAAACTAAGATTTAGAAAGACATACATAGCCTTAGGTTACAAACTGTCTTATCTGTTATAACAAGTATTTACATTCTGAATACGACATATATAATAATACAATACAAATATTAAACCACATAAAAAGTGCTATCATATACAATGGAGAAATGATAATGTTTAGTCTTTTTTTAGAAAGTGACACATCTTACTGAGGATATATACTAAGTATATTTTTATAAAATATAATATATTTAAGCCTACTAATGTTTTATAGGCCGTTTTGTAATGATGGAATATGTTGTGCAGGAAAAGGATGTACGCTGAAATCAGTACACATACAAACATAAATTTTTTCTTAACATTTGTACATTTTGACCACCAAAGACCAGTTTGGCTGACCAGTGTTCTTGCTGCATACTGTGCTTGGAGATGGTTCGCTTGGGCTGCTTGGAAGAGGTGTCCCCGGGAGCGGTTCAGCTGGGTTCGTGCACTGTGTGATCGCTAAACGCACCCAGGCACCGAACTCCAATGCTATCGTGCATTTTTTCAATTCACTGGAGAATATTAAGGTTAATAACATCACCTATTGATGACTGTGGATTGTAGTCGGCGAGTAAAGCAACAAATCCTTCCTGCTGCTTCTGTAAAAATCATCTTACCCGTGCAGCATGCATAGGATACTGAAAATTTCACGGATACTGAAATTCACTGCATTTCCTAATTGTACAGCATGTGAGAGGGCCGTGTGTCACTGCGCCCAAAATAACCCACAGTGTAAAGACAGCCTCCATCATACTAAGCAGGAACGCTTTTCTTCAAAAAAAGAAAAAGTTGCATGGTGATGATATAAGATATGCGTCACCGGGAGCGGAACATTTAGCACAATGTGAGAGCAGGCAGGCAGAATGGGGGAGTGGAGAGCGGGCACAATCACTCCCAGCTGTGAAACTGTCACACCCGTGCCGGAATCCGCTCTGGACTCCACTTCCCAAAATACACCGTGGCCCACAAACATGGCCGCCCAGACTGCGATTCCCTCCACTACACCTCAGTCACATTCACAATCACTGGAGTCCTGATCATGCACACCTGTTCCCAATTTCACACACAGCAAATAAATACGGTTTCAAACAGTAACTCGTTGCAAGGTAACGCTCAGTGTGCCATAAATTCCAAGCCTTTTGTTATTGTCCTGCTGTGCTGGATTTTTGATTTCATTCTGGATCTTGGATTTTGTGTTTTGGGAGTTTGCTGATTGCCTGATCTCTTGCCTGTCCCGGATTTTGCGTCATATTTTGGAATTGTTTGCTAGATTTTTTATAAAAGCTTAACCTGCACTTGCATCCGAACCCATACCCACCCACAGAACCCATACATATTTCTTCTAAGAGTGAAAAGGCACTTTGTAAGAAATGTGTTGCTGTGTCTGTTCACTGTCTTTGTATGTTCATATAACTTGTTCATATAACAACCTGTCTAGGTTGTTCTTTTTGTTTGTTTGTTTGATTGTTTGTTTTTTTTGGGGGGGGGGTGTGTTGGGGGGTTGTATTTCAGTGAAACAGAAACAGCCACAGGGTGGCATGGTGGTGCAGTGGGTCTTGTCTTTCAGCCTCAGGTTCCTGGGTTTGATCCTGAGCTCCATCTCCCAAAAACATTCCAGTATCTGAGTTAAAGGCCTTGAGTTAACACTATATTGTTGTACTGGTTCATTGTTCATACATCATAAGTAGCAAATTCATAAATACATTTCTGTGTTACTGTTTTTAAATAAAGTTTCTTTAAAGCGTTGAAAGGTGTTTACCCATTTCCAAATAGTTTTATATGAGCTTTACAGAAATACGCTTGTTCCTGGAAGGCCTCAAAGTTTATTAGAGAACTTTAGCAGGAACCACATAGTGCGCTCAGAGCGATATTGCTGGTGCGCTTTCATTTTCATGCACAGCATGAATAAATGCGAAATAAAACAACAAAACCAAAACACAGGCAAACTGAGGATTCACTACTTTTCGCACATCCTCACACACCTCAGCCCCGTTCACTCAAGAGAGAGAAAAGCAGGGGGAAAAAACTCCAGCTTGATAATAAGCACTCGCAAATAAGCAACATGTGTGCCATATTAATTTGCTCATTCCCCAGCACTCCTGCTGCAGACTCCCAGTAAACCATGCCCCCACTTGCTACAAGAACATAGCTAAGTAAACAGCATCATGAAGACCAAGGAGTTATCAAAGCACATCCGGGACTGAAGTTCTGAAAAGATATCCATCAGCGAATGCTTATAAAAAATATCTCAAGCGTCCTGTTAAATGTATTTAAATGTAATCCTGTTTAAGTATTTAAAAATGGAAAGAATATGGCACAACAGCAACTCTGCTAGAAGAGGCCATTCACCCCAAGTCTGGGTAAATGACTGGGTAAACAGGGGATTAATCTAAGAAGCAACCAAGGTCAAGGTTAACGCCGAAGAAGCTGGAACTGAAGAAGCTGTTCACAAACTCATCATAGTGCAGACATTCCATGAAACATTCCATTATTGATGAAAAAAGTCATCCTGCTTGTCATCCTGAATCCCAAACGTGACTCTGATCAGATGAGACCTAAAAATGACCAACGATGCTGTCAATGTGTTCTTGTACATTGGGGGGGGTGAATAAATATCATTCATTACTCTGAGAGTAAATTGGAAAATATTACATTACATTACATTAAATGTCCACATGCTCACGCAACACATGCAGAAAAATCAGACACAAGGATTAAGAGCATGGCCTCATCAATCAACCACAAAACATCTATATGAGCATGGAAATTGGTGGGTGCTCCCACATTGCACTACTCTTAACATTAGTAACATAGAGCAATGCAGTGGTGGCATTGCCACCTCACAGCTCCAGGGTCCTGAATTCAATCCTGGGCTTGGATTACTGTCATTCCAGAGAGTCATGCGTGTGCACGCTCTCCCCGTGTCCGTATGGGGTTTCCTCCATATAGTCTAGCGTTAGATGTACATGAATGTTTGAGTGCGTGGTACAATGTGATGGACTGGCATCCCATTCAGAGTGTATTCCACCTCAGGCAAAGTGTTCCTGGGATGTTCCTGGGATCCACAGGAACCAGATAAAGGGGTAAGACCAGGATAAAGTGCTTATTGAAACTGAGTGAGTGAGAGTGAGAGTCATGCTCATATACACTTGCATAAAAGTATTATAGAGATCAAACTCTGATCATACTGGCAATTCAACATTTATCTGCAAGCATTTGTATCTTTAATATAATGAAACTTTGGATGACTAGGGATCATGGCCAGCAGTACAAACCTACTTTGGCATCACTTTTAATAGTACATGCCTCATTGTTTCTTCATCCACAAAAACTACATTGTGTATTCCAAGAAGCAACAAATGCAAAAACTTTTTTAAAGCATGATTTGAGAGAGTTTATTAAATATAACATATCTGTAACAGGAGATAAATTGTACACACTGACAAATCTGCTATCTTATTAAATATCTGAACATCAGTCAAACGAGCCTTCTGGAAATCAGTATGCCAGTGCTCACCCTGTAACATCTGCTCAAACCTCCTGCCTCTCCTCTTCATTTACTTTAATGAAACAGAGAATCAGGGAGGGGGAGAGAATCTTAGAGCTTTGATAAAATATGAGATAGGCATTCAGACAACCTGACCTAATCCTCAAAGACTGTAAAAATAATTAGTGTGTTCTTGTATCTATTAGTTACAATTCAATGGCCATGATACGTTCTTTGTCCCCAAGGGCATGAATGCTGTGTCTGTGCAAAATGAAATGATTGGGAGGTACAATATTTTGATGGTTAGCTATTTTTTTTTTTAATTGTCTGAGCATACTAAGCTAGAGAATAAAATAAAGATCAGAAAGTAAAGCGAACCTGAAGGCTATAATATAGTTGCCCGTGTTTTCTCAATTATTTGGGGAAAGTTCTTTGACGTAAGGATAATTCTCAAACACACTTTTTGCAGTCCTTAGCATTTAGCCCTACACAATGTTAGGCAGGTAAGTAAAATATCTTTGGAAACTTATAGGCTATTTTTCAAAGAATAACTGAAATGAACTTTGACCTTAGAAAATAATCTTTCGTCTGTCCATTGAAACTAAAAAGCAGCAGGAGACACACATGTTCATTCAAAATGGTGGTGATCAACATGGCTGATGCCAGGCTTCTGGTTGTCATGTCAGTGTGCATGGAAACAGTTTTTTGTCGTACACTCATATGGGTCATCTACTACGCAGCTACTGCAGGCTCATTAACTTTAACTTTGCAGATTTTTTTGCAGAACTTTTACCTAAACAATATGGGAATAGGAATTTATGCGCCTTAGAGTGTTAATTACAACATTAACATTTATACCTCATAACAAGTACTGGTTGTTTACTATGTGACAACAATCTCCATGTCTGAGCTATGTGGCCCAGCTAAAGTTTGCAAAAAAAAGAACAACCAATCCCATAAAATCATGTGGAATAATATTTTATGTTCTGATGGCCAAAAGATATGTTTGGTGGGGAAAAAAACAACCCCATCAACAAAATGATACCATCCCCATGGTGAAGCATGGAGGCAGTAGCATCATGCTTTGGGGCTGTTTTTCTTCAGTTGGAACTGGGGATTTAATCAAACTGGAGGGAATAAAACCTTAAGGCTTCTGATAAGACACTTAAGACACTTAACATATTAAGTTTAAATTTTGCTTTATTTCCTTAAAGTTGCTAATTGTTAATAGCAGTTTTATACAAATAAAGCTGACTTGAATTGATCTTAAGAAATGTCTACTTTAAGAACAAGAATGACCTGAAGCATACCTCCAAATCAACAAAGGAATGGCTTCACAACAACAAGATCACAGTTTTGAAATGGCACAACCAGAGCTAAATACAATCAAAAATCTGTGTGGGGTGATCTGAGATGCGTGGGCACAGGAGATGCCCGGCCAATTTGACAGCATTAGAAAGTCAAGATGTGCCTGACTCTTACGCAAAAAGTTTGAATACCATGATAAAATCTCAAGGTGCTATTTATTAGGCAAGGAGCATTTGTTGGGTTTTTTTCCTTAAAATGATTCTTATCATTTTTCACTTCAATTTACAGGCTGTAATTTCATAACAAAGGTTTAAAATGTCCTGACATGATCTAATGTTTTAAATTGTTGTTTTTTTTAAAATAAAAAAACCTGACATTTTAACAGGGGTGTGTAGACGTTTTTTGCTGACCCCTGTCCACTGGAGAAAGGGCCTATAATGAGCATGTGAGCACCAGAACTGGACCATGGAGCAATAGAAGATGGTGGCCTGGTCTGATGAATCATGATTTCTTTTACAGCATGTGGATGGCTGGGTGTGTGTGCATCGCTTACTTGGGAAAGAAATGGCACCAGGATGCACTATGGGAAGTTTGACGGTCTAGGCAATGTTCTGCTGGGAAACCTAAAGTCTGAGCCCCCACCTCACAACTTACAGGAATTAAAGGATCTGCTCCTAAAACCTTGGTGCCAGATACCAGCATACCCTCAGAAGTCTTGTGAAGTCCATGCCTCGAGGGTCAGAGCTGTGTTGGCAGAACAAGGGGCACCTACGCAGTATTAGGCAGATGGTTTTAACGTGCTAATCAGTCTATACACACATGCATGCATGCACAAATATGCATTTATAGTATTAAACATAATAAAAGAATATATATTGCGTCCTATATATTGAGTAAAATTGCAAATGTTCTTTAGTGGGGTGAGTGGTTATTATTAACCAGCCAAATCACCTGTGAGATAAAACTGTCCCTGAGTCTGTTTGTGTGTGCTCTGATGTTGGAGGATTGAAGTACTGAAGGCAGTAGTGAAAAGAGACGGTGGCTCGGGTGTCTAGGGTCTTTTATGATCCTTGAAGCCCTTTTTGTGCATCTCTTGGTGCAGATATCCTGGAACAAAGGAAGCTCACCACCAATGATGCCCTGGGCCTTTCATACAACCCCCTGCAGAGCTCTGTGCTTGAAGGTAGTACAGTGCCAAAACCGACAGGTGATGTAGTTCAGGATGCTCTCAATTGTACCATTGTAGAATGACCTGAGAACTACAGAGCTCATACCAAAACTTCTTAGCTGCTGTAGGTAGAAGAGGTTTGAGATGAGGTTGCTGTGTCATCAGCAAATTTGTTGATGACGTTGGAGTCATGCATAGCCACATAGTTATAAGTATAGGGGAGGGCATAGCACACATCCTTGTGGAACCCCTGTACTCATAGTTAGTGGACAGGTACAATTGTGGCTCATCCTCACCACCTGCTGTTGGTCAGTCAGAAGACTTGAGATCCAGGTGCATAAGGATTAATTTAGGCCTATATAAGGATTAATTAATTTCAATTCCCTGAGTTTAATGTCCAGTTGTGATACAATGTATCTCATAGAAAATAAAATGGTTTTCTTATGCAATGCTTTATTCTCTTTTCAAGCTCACCATCTGCTTACCCAAGGGATGTGGATAAAATAAGATAGGTGCTATTGCTGCTAACTGGAAGAGCATTCACATTGGGGACTGCCATCAAACAGTGCTGCAGTCCCTTTTATGAGAGTTTGTAAAAAGAGATTCCAATTTTTTCTTCATGGATGTAAAGACATCACAGAATATGGATGTCCTATCTCAGGAAAAGATGCAGATGAGTGATTAGTTTCTCTAAAACAAGAGACACATTGGACAGTAGGTCATGCCTTGACATTTCACACACTCTTGTAAGAAAGCAGGAGGAATGAGCCAGTGCAAAATACTGTTTTTTAAGGCCTAACCAAAGCACTTGTTTGATGTGATATGCTGTCATTAAATCAGTTTTTCAGCTAAGTATTCAAACAGACAATCCAATTCAAGCATAAGGTCTACAATCATCAATCAAAATCAAACCAAACCTAATCCATGTCATGCCTGAAGTGGAAATAGTAAATGGAAAATGTGGAGATTGGACATGTATTACTTTTGACAGAAGAAAAAGAATGCTCTTAATGCTCATGATCAACAACTCTGTAGTCTGCAGTCAGTAACATCATGAATGAGGAGATAGTAAGAGAGCTAGATGTTCCTCTTTCCTTTATACAGATCGCTATACAACCCATAACTACATCTGGACTTACAGTATATATCCTATGTTCCTTAAGGTTTCCAAGCATTTGTGAAAGTGAACCTTCAAGAATTCCTGAACTGTTGTGAACATCGACTCACTAAGCACTTTACTAGGAACACTATACTAAAAAAAGTTGTGTAATATTAAAAGAAAGAAACATCTAAAGGGCCTAATCTCACTAATATCAATAGTATCCTAGTATCACTACTATTGTGGTTAATTGGCAACAGGTCAGTAACATGAATGCTTGTAATGTAATGGTGTGCGAAACGTTTTCTTGGCATACTTTGGACCCATTAATACCAATAATTGCCAATCATATATATGGCGATGGCGAAATGGGTCCAGTGCCACCTCAGGTCAGTGTCTCTGGAGCCAAGGGGGTGGGAGTAAGACCTGGGTGAATTAATTAATTAGTTAATTAAAACATACCTAATTTTTTGTTTTTTTTCTAATAAAGATGTATGTTGTACAATCATTTTTCCTCAGAAAAAGACAACTGGACCAACATCACCAAAAAAAGTCCATATTTCGCACTCCTACTACAGTACGGTAAATCGTCTACTAAGTGTGATAACTGCAGTCATATGTGTAACATTATCAGAATGTGGCAAAAACTATGCATGGATGCATTGATGGCAGGGTGGACCATAACAGGGTAGACATTTTTTTCCTAAAATTAATGAGCACATGGTGGACCTTCAATTAAAAATGATTCATTATTAAATGTGTGTACTGATTTCAAATATATTTAGAATTTCTGAAAAGTTTTTCTATTAATTAATATTTCACAGTGTGGATACATTAAGCTTGACAATCTCCATTTAATAGCATAATATGATGACAAAATGCTAGATGTGATATTGCTGGTTACAGCGGCTGGTTTCTTAAAGGGGCAGTTAACCCATAATGACAGGGTGAACAGCAATCTCAGGGACATGTATAAAACTTTTAATATTATGGGGGAAAATGGAATATAAATGATCAACTTGTTAAGGGCAATAATTAAAAAATGCATTTTAATTTTCTGTCATTTAACCACTTGTTGTACTCATTGAATTTAGCAGAGCAGCGTGTGGGACATTCTACCAATCAAAGAAATGGTAAACAATGAGGAAAACACATTTCAAGAGATTTATCACTGTACTGATATGAATGTATATGTTTGGTCATTTATAAGGAAACCTCCGAATTTCATTATTTTGCAATATGTTCATGATGACTGAGTGATTCTGTTCCAATGGCACATTATCGTAATTCCCTATTTAGAAATTGTGGATGCCTTGTCCTCCAGGCTAAAGAGGAGAGACGTGAAGAGATCAGCACACAGTTCAATAGCCAGCATCCTTGATGTTATGCATTAGTGCACATGGCATGGGTAACCTGCACATGTGGGAAGGCACCATTAATGCTGTATGATATATACATGTTTTGGGTCAACACATACTGCCATACAGACAGCGTCTTTTCAGAAAGGGCCTTGTTACGAGACAATGCCAAACTGCCTTATGCATGTATTTCAACAGCATAGCTTTGTAGTAGAGGAGTCTGGGTGCTAAACTGTGGCCTGCCTGCAGTGTAGACCTGTCACTCATTGAAAACAGTTGTAAAGAAAAATTTGATAAAGACCGTGAGCTGAAATTTTATATCAGGCAAGACTGGGACAAGGACTCACTTTCAAAACTCCAGCAACTGGTCTCCTTAGTTACCAAACATTTACAATTCCCCGTCGCAACTTTTTTGAAACATGTTGCTGACATCAAATTCAAAATAAGTATTTTTTTTAACATTTCTCAGTTTCAACATTTAATAAGTTGTCTTTGTTCTATTTTCAGTTTAATATGGATTTACATGACTTGCAAATCATCACATTCCGTTTTTACTCACATTTTCAGAAACAGATTTTTGATTGGTATGCATCCCACACACATAAATGCAATGTGAAACAACATATATTACGTGAAGGAACGTTTAACCCAGCTAAGGTAATTCAATATTGGCCACATTCTTAATGATGAATTCATTAATATAAAAAGAATAAATGTATTTCCTGATACAAGCCATTGACCTGAGAATTATTACATAAAAATACAACTTATATGCTGTCTTTGAGTTATAATTGCATTCAACAGTTTATGAATCTCTCAAACCAGCCTTTCTAGTACCAGCATCCATGCCACTTCATTCTGATGTTTAATGTAAATATTAACTAAAGCTCTTGACCTGTATCTGCATGCTTTTTTTCAATTAACTGCTGCCACAATTTGCTGATTACATATCTGCATGAGTGTGAAGGTGTACTCATAAAGTGGTGAGTGTATATCCTTGACATTTGTATTTGTGACTTATATACTCTCAGTTGAAAAAAAAAAGACTTGAGCTTTAAAGAACTATTCACTGAAGCTTGTGGGAAAGCTTGCCAGTTTTCTCAACTCAAAAATCACACAAAAATACTTTTAAAAAAATAATCCAAAACATTCAGGCATTGGAGAAGGTTGACATATTTTTCTTCTTTTTTGGGGGAAAACAAGTTAACAGTGGTGCTGTAGTAAATCATTGGTTTTTGAGAAACGAGAAGAAGGGAGGCGAGCTTGCTTTAGTCAAAGGTGATAATTTATTTTACTTTCACACTCTCTTTTCAGTGATTTTAGTTAACGCTGCAAACACACACACAACTCTGTGCTATGCAGCTCTCTCTCTGGTTACCACTGACTCTGCAAACACAGACACAACTATGTAGACTCCTGATAATCAGACACAGGTGAGAATCACCAAGTTTTACCTGCCAGTTTGACCTGCCTCCTCGCCATCAACCCACTACCACAAAACCCTCTGCCCAACTCAGACAGGGGTAGCCATCCGGCCTGCAGCATTTAGGTATTGATTTCTCTAAAGTCCAAACAGAATCATACCAACCCTCTCTCCACATTTTAGGAGATTGAGGTGGTATATTTGCAGTGCATTTTGACCTCATAGTCGACTTTTACCACTCGCCATGTGACCTCAAAGGATCCTTTCCACTTTGCGAGTAAGAATTTGGAGCTTAACATGGGTAGTAATACAAGCACTTTATCTCCTTGTGAAAACTCTCATAGCCGAGCACCCCTATTATACAGACAGGATTGACGTTCTTGTGCCTGTAACAAATTCTCTTTTGTTAATTGCCTCAGTTTGTGGAGTTTTGCTCTCAGGCCAAGAACATATTGGCACCAAGACCACCAGGCTGTTCCAATCAGTGTGGGACTCCTTGATTTTCCCCATGTCGAGCATAGCCTTGAGTTCATCCCAAACCACATTTTTCTTGTGTTCAGGTAAATTGTGGCTGTGTACAGCCACACCTGAAAGAGTCTCAATGTGGTGCTCTATGAGATTCGTGTGACCGGGTAGAGACACCTTGGAAAATTCCTCCTGCAACTTAGCAACCTGCACGTTCTGGGAGAGATGAGAGGCAGTCTCCACAGGTGAATTTTGCTCTCAGTTCAAGAACATGCTTGTTATGGTCATAAGCATATGGCCTAAGATCCAGGCTCAATGTTTCACTAACCCTAACCCTTGTTCATTAGGTGCCATTAGTTGCACCTGTGATGTTCTCCCTTAGTTGGTTGCAATCAGCCAAGGTAAGAGGTATTATAAAAGGTTTTTATTTTCCCTGCCTAGTTGATGGTAATGACCCTCTGGAAACACACAATCAGTTGGTTCTCTGTTTTTCTGTGTGATTGTGTATTGTGTATTGGATCTCTTTGAAGTGGTGCAATGGAAGTGAATAGTTTTTGTATTATTTTAAAGCTGTGTGGAAGGTTTCCACCATCAGCCTACATTTCATTCCTTCCATCCTTTCACCCCACCCCTTTCCCAGTGTCTCCCAACTTTGAATCCTTTGTTTGGGTCCACTTTTTCTCTTTGTCTATCATTCTTGATAGATTAAGTGGGTGGCTGGGATAGATAGATACCCTCAGTCTCCTTTATAAAACCCAAGGGGCCTTATTTAATTGCTTTAAGTTTAATATGTGCAGAGTTTTTTTCAAATGGGGAAAACTATGTGGAGACTTACAGGACCTCTAGTACTGCAAATAGTAGGGGCTTGAGCCCTAACTCCAATAAACATCATGAATGAAAGGACATATTTTGTTTTTAACAGTTTGATTAAAGCATTTGACCAGCTCATCTGTCTGCAGACAACACATACTGCCAATTCTAAGGCCCCATAAGTCACCATGAAGTTCGGTATATACCAAGGTGATATCTATACTGACTGTCCCCACTGCTGTTCTGCATAGGTCTGAACCCCCTCAGCCACAGCATAACAAAGAGTGGATATGGATACAGCTTCAAAAGTGGAGAAAATATCAGCCACCTCCTTTATATGGATGACTTCAAGCTGTATGCCAAGAGTGAGTGAAACATTGACTCACTGATCCACTGCACCAGAAGCTACAGCAAGGACACTGGGATGTCATTTTAACTTGATAAATTCCGATGCATGGTGGCTAAGAGAGGGAAGATGAACAGGACTGTGGGAGTGGAGTTACCAGGGGGCAAAATAGCAGATATACAGGACAGTTGAAGGTACCTTGTTATCCTACAAGCCAGTGGGAATCAGGATGAGGTTACAAGGAGATTAACCACAGCCAAATATCTCCAGAGGATTGGACAGGTTCTCAGAAGCTAGCTCAAAGGTAGGAATATGATCCAAGCCATCAACATGTGCCCCCTACCAACCATCAGATACCCAACTGGAATAGTGAACTGGCCACAGGAGGAAATAGAAGCCACGGATATCAAGACATGGAAGCTCCTCACAATCCATGGAGAGTTCTACCCAAAGTACAGCTTCCTGATCTGGAAATCCAGTAGCAAGAAAAGCAGGCCTGAAGGATAGCATAAATGCACCGATCATGGCAGCACAAGAACAGGCTCTAAGCATCAGATCTGTAGAGGCAGGAATCTACCAGAGTAGACAGGACCCAAGCTGAGGGCTGTGCAAAGATGCCCCCTGAGACTGTCCAGCACATAGTAGCAAGATGCAGGATGGGACAGTATACACTGAAAGGCATAACCAAGTGGCAGGGATAGTGTACAGAAACATCTGTGCCAAGTATGGCTAGAAGCTCCCAAGTTCCAATGGGAGACACCACAAAATGTGGTTGAGAACAACAGAGCTAAGATCCTGTGGGACTTCAAGTTCCAGACAGATAAGCAGCTGCTGGCCAACCAAGCAGACATAGTGATGGTTGATAAGGAGCAGAAAACAGCAGTAGTGATAGATGTGGCAATCCCAGCTGACAGTAACATCAGGAAGAAGGAGCATGGGAAAATTGAGAAGTGCCAAGGCCTTAAGGAACAACTGGAGCACATGTGGAAGGTAAAGTCCAAAGTGGTTCCAGTTGTAATAGGAGCATTAGCAGCTGTGACTCCCAAACTTGTCGAGTGGCTCCAACAGATTCCAGGTACAACAACTGAGGTCTCTGTCCAGAAATGTGCAGTTCTAAGAACAGCTAAGATACTGCGCAGAACCCTCACACTCTCAGGCTATATATTTCTGTAAAGCTGCTTTGTGACAATGTCTATTGTTAAAAGCGCTATGCAAATAAAATTGTATTAAATTGAACATAGCTAAAAATTGAAAAAATAATTGAAAAATATGACCTTGATAACACTATTGGCATTATATTAACCATCTTCATGAGTTAGTCACATGGAATGCTTTTCAATTAACCATCAGTTGTGTTGTGTGGAGGTAGTGTTGGAGTAAATAGCTTCATTCAACAACTGTAGTAATCCATATTATGTCAAGAAGTGCTCAGCTAAGTAATCATTACTAAAGTAGTAAAATCATTACTACTACTAATAGAAGTAGTCAATCACTACTTTAAGACATGAAGTGTCTTAAGTAATAAAAATAAAGAAAAACCACTGAATTAGAAGGTGTGTCCAAACTCTTAACTGGTACTGTATGGATAATACATTATATTATTATTATTATTATTATTATTATTATTATTATTATTATTATTATTATTATATATAATAATATTAATATATAAAGGATATGAATGAAGTATGTACTTAAATCAATATCTTGAGTTAGTACAAGAGGTCTAATTGGCTAAACTATTATGATAAAGAACTGATGAACTCATCTGTATGATTCTCCCTCTGTTCCTCAACCAGTTTCTTTTGATTTTAACTGTCACGGTAACTGTAACACTGTAAAATGGATCCTTGCTAACAGGCGAAATTAAATCACTGGTTTTTATGTGATCCTTTTCACTTTGTAGCAGAAAAGATGTGCATTTATCATATGATGTAATAGTGGAACATACATCACCTATATTGAAATGAAATGGTATGTATTGTATTGTACATACTTGTGTGTGTGTGTTTGATAGTCTGTCAAATACAAATTGCTTAAGGTAACAGAAGTGGCACTAGTGTGTATTTATACTGTGTATAATTGGAATTTTCTCACTTATGCATTCAGTTAGATACATTTGCTATCCTGTTAATCTGCAGTCCCTATTTTAATGATATTTTTGAAATATAAAAAATAGAATCTTTTTGTTCTCCTTATTCCCTTTTTATTTTTATCTGCTCTTTGAGAGAGCTCACAACTTGATGCAGAACTGAGCTACAGCTACTTATCAAGCTTGCACTCATAATTATTGCTTGATTTAAACGGTTATACAGATATCGTGGATTTTTTTTCTACTAGGTCTTCTTGTTTGTGGTGTTTAATTTATTTACAGGTATTTTAGGAACTGATTCAGCAAGTATCAGCACTATGCACTCTGTCTTTCTGAATGTTGTCATCCATCATTCTGAGATGCTTCACCGAAATTCTCCAATGTGCTTTTTGTTTTTGTTTCTCTATCTCTGATTCAAATGAGAGCATACATCCTACATTTAAATTCATTTGGGGTCAAATCACCCACACGTCTCACAGCATCAACCCATAGCAGGAAAATAAATATCCAGACCAGACCTTAACACATTTTTCGGAGAATTTTAAATCTTCTAATAAATTACATTCACCTAATTTTTATTCCTTCCCAAATGATTTCCATTTACAGTATCTGTTCCTGATTCATTACATATAAAAGTATCAAACTGTTGTTTGGTAATGCATAACACGGATAAATTTTCATTCTGGCTATTTTTGGAAGCATTGGGTGTGTCACTCTCACCTAGCTGTCTAGAGTGATTTATTTTTTCTTTTCAGAAACATTTTTACTCTGTAAGCCTCTTTTTCATAGTCCCCATTTGCTGTGCACTCAGAAATCTACATTTTTGATGAGTTGCTTTAAACTGTTGAGTGCAATGAGTGTTATGTCTTTGTACTCTAATCCTGTGATAATGGAGCACTCCATTTTTATGCCAAAGTTTTAGGAGATAACTATTTCATCCACAGGATTCACTCTCCAACCAAACATATTTCGAATAGGCATTTACAAAAAACAAGCACACAAGCAACGTGAAGAAATTTCACTGTTGTATGTTTTTCTTAATCTTGTTAATCTTGTTCCATTTTACATGCCCACATAATTTAATCATCATATCATTTCAGAGCGTGCAAATTTTGCCCAGTGTGCTGAAAAAAAGGCTTAAAAGTGTAAAATAAATTATATGTTTGAAATTAAGCCATATTTAGAAAATCAATCTTGTGGTTCCACTGAGAAATCTAGTTGGTCATTATATGTAGTAGAAAAGTGTGTGTTTATTTGTTTGATCTAAAAAATCCAACTACATTGCCCTGGCTCATTCAAGTTCAACAAATTGCTTATGCAGCCAGATGGTTGCAAACTAGTATACTCAGGCACCCTTACTGCCTTCTGGACAGAATTAACACTGATATGCTCATGCTATTGAATCTTCAAGAAATAAGAGGTTGAAAAGTGAATATACGTATGCAGTTTTTTTCTTTTGTAATCTAGGCAAACACTAACTACAAAACTAAACACATTAGTGCAAACTTTATTGCATTTGCAAGATTTATATATAATATATATAAATGCAAAACCTGTCTTGCCTTAGATAAATAATGAGCCCATTTGCACATTGCATTATCATATGCCTAATAGTAACTGAACCACAAGCACACAACAGTATTACTAATAGACACTCATTTCATGATCCACAAATCCACCAAGGTCTACATAAGTTCACTAGGTTCATTAGCTTATTATGGTGACCGCACAAAATGTTTAAACACCACTCTGTTCCCAGGTTTTGTTCTGGGCTGTTAATAGAAGTGTTTACATATGAGACCTGAGGAGGTTTAGATATGGAGTCGTACTGATGAAGTCTGATCTCATTAAATGATACAGTGTGTGCATGAACACTGTAAGAGATAAGTAGGACGTGAAACAAGTAGGACTTAACAAAATACCAGTCACAACATATTAGCCTCTTCCAGAATTTTACAATTGTCCTATAAATCCACTTGAGAAGGAGAGAGAACCGTTCAAAAGGAATAAACAACCTGCCCCTTCATTAATAATTCCAAACATGATAGAAAAAAGAATGAAAAGGTGATATGCCTAGTTTTTTTTTGGATTTCTATAAATGGAGTCATATGAAGTGGTGTAATTGGTAGCATGATCGAACCATAAGATACCTAAGTAAGTACATTTTCTACACAATATGATGTATACATGAGCCCTAAACAAACACTTCTAAGAATATGTAAACAAAGACCACTGTATGTAAACTTCTGACCGTACAGTTACGATGAGAAGTTTACATACAGTCATCATAAAAACTACTGGCATGGCAATGTTGGGCTTTCAGTGATTTCTTTGATTTTTTTTTTCTTTATTTTTCTGTTATTTTTCTGGCTGATTGATTGAATGATTGTACAACATACATCTTTAATAAAAAGAAGAAGAAGCAGTATGTAGTGCACAGGATTTCACTTATTGTTTAGCAACCCAAGGTCAAAAATATACATACAGCTGACCTAATATTTGGATAAATATATTAGGGTGACAGGTTGGGTCATCGTTGGATCTTGGTAAAGTTGCTACACCTCCCAATAACTTGTACTTGTCAAACAAACCGCTTTAATGCTGTGCATAGAGAAGCTACTGTACCAGCTTTGCCCTTGGCAAGTTAAAAGACATTTTGGAACATTTAGCATCACTGGCTTAATAATCTATTGATTTCAGAAAACCCAGAATAAATTAAAGCTTTTTCACCAATTTCTTGTGGTTTTTTTTTTATATTAAACATTTACACTGATCATCCATAACTTTAAAATCACTGTCAGGTGTGAATGGCATTGAGTGATTACAGTTTTTCTCAAATGCTAAAACACATTTCACAAACGTTTCCTCCATGTTCCCCAATGTCTAAACACAACACC
>JAQMYM010033957.1:0-18951 GCA_030014255.1 Parauchenoglanis ngamensis | reverse complement strand
AGCAGTCTTGGTGTGTGTAGTTTCTTGGTGTAGCTGTCTTGGTGTGTGTAGTTTCTTGGTGTAGCGGTGTTGGTGTGTGTAGTTTCTTGGTGTAGCTGTCTTGGTGTGTGTAGTTTCTTGGTGCAGTGGTGTTGGTGTGTGTAGTTTCTTGGTGTAGAGATGTTAGTGTTTTAAGATTTTTGGTGTAGTGGTGGTGTTGTGTAGTTTATTGGTGTAGCGGTGTTGGTGTGTGTAGCTTCTTGGTGTAGCGGTGTTGGTGTGTGTAGCTTCTTGGTGTAGTGGTGTTGGTGTGTGTAGCTTCTTGGTGTAGCAGTGTTGGTGTGTGTAGTTTTTGGTGTAGCAGTCTTGGTGTGTGTAGTTTTTGGTGTAGCAGTCTTGGTGTGTGTAGTTTCTTGGTGTAGATGTGGTGTGTGTAAGTTTCCTGGTGTAGAGGTGGTGGTGTGTGTAGTTTCTTGGTGTAGAGGTGTTGATGTGTGTAGTTTCTTGGTGTACAGTGTTGGTGTGTGTAGTTTCCTTTTTTGTAGCCATCTTGGTGTGTGTAGTTTCCTTTTTTGTAGCCATCTTGGTGTGTGTAGTTTCTTGGTGTAGATGTGGTGGTGTGTGAAGTTTCTTCGTGTAGCAGTGTTGGTGTGTGTAGTTTCTTGGTGTAGCCATCTTGGTGTGTATAGTTTCTTGGTGTAGATGTGGTGGTGTAAGTTTCTTGGTGCAGTGGTGTTGCTGTGTGTAGTTTCTAGGTGTAGAGGTGTTAGTGTTTTAAGATTTTTGGTGTACTGGTGGTGTTGTGTAGTTTATTGGTGGTGTGTGTAAGTTTCTTGGTGTAGAGGTGTTGGTGTCTGTAGTTTCTTGGTGTAATGGTGGTGGTGTGTGTAAGTTTCTTGGTGTAGATGTGGTGGTGTGTGTAGTTTCTTGGTGTTATGATGTTGGTGTGTGTAGTTTCTTGGTGTAGATGTGGTGGTGTGTGTAGTTTCTTGGTGTTATGGTGTTGGTGTGTGTAGTTTCTTGGTGTAGATGTGGTGGTGTGAGTAGTTTCTTGGTGTAGATGTGGTGGTGTGTGTAGTTTCTTGGTGTAATGGTGGTGGTGTGTGTAAGTTTCTTGGTGTAATGGTGTTGGTGTGAGTAGTTTTTGGTGTAGCAGTCTTGGTGTGTGTAATTTCTTGGTGTAGATGTGGTGGTGTGTGTAATTTCTTGGTGTAGATGTGGTGGTGTGAGTAGTTTCTTGGTGTTATGGTGTTGGTGTGTGTAGTTTCTTGGAGTAGAGGTGTTGGTGTGAGTAGTTTCTTGGTGTAATGGTGTTGGTGTGTGTAGTTTTTGGTGTAGCAGTCTTGGTGTGTGTAGTTTCTTGGTGTAGCTGTCTTGGTGTGTGTAGTTTCTTGGTGTAGCGGTGTTGGTGTGAGTAGTTTCTTGGTGTAATTGTGTTGGTGTGTGTAGTTTCTTGGTGTAGCGGTGTTGGTGTGTGTAGTTTCTTGGTGTAGCTGTCATGGTGTGTGTTGTTTCTTGGTGTAGCGGTGTTGGTGTGTGTAGTTTCTTGGTGTAGCTGTCATGGTGTGTGTAGTTTCTTGGTTTAGCAGTGGTGGTGTGTCTAATTACTTAATTAATTAGAAAATTTTTTGACTGTGCCCACCCAAATGCTCTAAAGGAAACTAAATTGAACTTTTATTGTTTTCTCATTTTTAATTATTTGCTTTTCATTTCTGAGATCTTGTCTTTTTCTCATCATGGAAATGCATTACTCCACAAGGACAAAGTAAATTAATTTACCTGTTTATTACGGGAGATAAACCTCAAGAAGCTCTTCAGTATTTCTATGACTGAAAAGCCGTGGTCTTGTTTTTTCAGACATCATTCATGTGTTCATAGTTATAATTACCTTGAAAATTACAATTCATGACCTACAGGAATTTTCCATTCAAAGCATTTTTGATAGCTCTCGAAAAGTTTTGATTCACACTTGTGCCCCCGGGGCTCACTACAGATTCAGCTGTAATTAAAGAGGCAGCTGATCAAGTGGCCCATTGATTTTTCTTTTCTTATTCTGTTTGTTTTTCAGTAAGATTTTTGTTCTACAGGAAGCCTCTCAGTTCATCAGGGACACATAACTAATAATGATTCACTTAGCTCTGTCTCTACCCCAAAAAAACAAACCAACAACTTCACTTTAGAGTTTAACTAGCTTTGTTATTACAAACTAGCTTTGTTAGATTTTTCAATTGTAGGATTTGAAATATATTTTAATTAAACTTTAATTCATTAAAGTTTTAAATTGATGTCTTGTAATTATTGTATTGTTATTATATATCTCATTTTTATTAGATTCTTTTCTGTCGCTGCGATAATTTATTGCATTTTTTTGTTTTATTTTAACTGCCTTTTGTTTCATTTCTTTGTTTTAATTTTTATTATGATTTCTAATTTCTTGTTATTTTTTATTATTCTCATTAATTTTAAAGGGTTCTACTTTAAACAATTTTTATCTTCTACACTCATATATATATATTGAATATTCATGACTTTTCTCACTGAAAAAGTGAGTTTATCTTAATATGTCCCCTTTAAAACATTGAAATCATCAATGGTTGTGGGAAGAACCTGGCCCCGAGACTGCTGGTTGTGGTACGATTGTTCCTGTAACTCCTTCAGGATGGAAGGAGGTTGAGCAGTTTGTGACTGAGATAAGAGAAGTCCCTGATGACTTCTCCTGTGATGAAGATGTCAACTGGCTGGGAAGTTCAATGCTAGATGTTATAAGTCACTATAAAACAAGATTCTGCATGAACACAAGAGAATGTTGGACTGATTTTTTCCCCAATGTGTGCATGAGAGTCTCAGCAGGCTTTCTCAGGAGACATCATACATCAATCTAAATCAATACCTTTATGTAGTCCTTTAGTTCCTGTTCTTTTTCCTTCACTCTGACCTTTTGCGTTTTACCTTTTTGGTGTTTGCTTAGATGTACAATGAATTCCTTTGCACCAAGGTGCTTTTATGGCAGTCCCATTTTTCCTCTTTGCTCAGGTCACTTGGCCTTCATCTTCCCATGGTTCAGTGGAAGCTTAGATGACAAGGTGTTAAGCTGCCACTGGGGTATACACCCTCTGAAGCTTTCCACAAGATAAAAGCAAAAGTAGTACTTCTTCTCAAAGGTCTGAGTAAAGAGCCAATATTAAACACAGCGCTTTTAGGAGAATTGTCATAGAGAAGTCACTGGGAATTTTTGGTCATTCAATAATATGTGCACCCCTGGTCAAAATGAAGAAGACAACAATGTACATTGAAACTAAATATGTAGCAGTTAGGTACATTTTTCAGCAAAATATATTGACTCCCACTCTCATAAATCATAAATATGGTGAAATAGCATAGTTTTGATTTTCATAGTACAGATGTATCAATATTTATTGGTACAGTACCATGCTTATTTACTTGTAAAATATACTCTGATCTGTTACCAGCTAATACTATTTGATGTAATCCTTGTCTATGTTGTCAAGGTAATGAACAGACAAACCAAAATGACAGCGATCTGGAGTACAATAAATGGCCAAAAGTATGTGCACCCCGACCATCACACCCATATGTGGTTCTTCCCCAAACTGTTACCACAAAGTTGGAAGCACACAATAGTAGAGAATGTCACTGTATGCTGTTACATTACAGTTTCCCTTCACTGGAACTAAGAGGCCCAAACACTGTTCCAGCATGACAATGTCCCTGTGCACAAAGCAGCTCCATGAAGACATGATGTTCAGGTTAAGGTTGGAGTGGAAGGACCGGAGTGTCCTCAGTGTCGAGGCATCTTCGACATCCCAACATCAGCGCCTGACCTCACTAATGCTCTTGTAGCTGAATGAACACAAATGCCCACAGCCTCGCTACAACATCTAGTGGGAAGCCGAACAGAAGTGTGGATTGCGTTATAACAGCAAAGAGGAATAAATCTAGAATGAGATGTTCAACAATACATATGGGTGTGATGGTCAGGGGTGCACAAACCTTTGATCATATAACGTATATCATGAATAATGATGAAAACAAAGTAGATTGCAGACTGAAAATATTAAGAGGAACTACAATTGATAAAACATCTTAAACATAAACCTCAGTATGAGGAGTCCATGATGAGCAGCAAATGAAGTCTAGGTGTGAAAAACAAAACATCTACAGCTAATGCTATATGAGTGAAAAATAACAGCTCTTACCTAGAATGTTGTTCTTGACAATGAGGGATTCCGATGTAATGAAAAGAAAAACATATAAACCTTGCTCTTCTCCACTGAGTCTTTACTCCATCCTTGCTAACTAATGGAGCTAGCTGATGCAGTTCTGATGTTATTCTTTTCATGAACATGAAGTTGTTGAAAATAAATGCTAAATTGTAGAACATATCAAAGAATACCATTAGCTGCATTTTATTTATTGAATTAAAATAATCTTGTCTAAGGGATTATGTTTCCTTGGTAACAGGACAATCATGTTTAATTTGTAATTAAAAACTCAGTTAAATCACATATTTCACCTCAGCAGGTTTCCAGAAGACAAAACAATGTGTGTAATCTAAAACAAGTCATAAAAGCATGAAACACTGTTTCTCTTTGCATGCAAAAAGGACATTTATCTGAATCTTCTGGGTTTAAAATACATGCAAACGTGTTTACAGCAAAAATACCATACAGTATCCTCCACTGTAAATCACCCGCCATTTTAGTTGAGGGTAGCTTGTACAGTGCTCACCATTCTGGCTTTACATTGGTGTTTAACCTAAGAACATTGTGCCAGGGTGTGTCTGTTCTCATACTTAATAATTTCCTGTTTAAGGCATGTACACACAACCTATACAATGACTTCACAGAGGCCATGTTAAAAGGCAGTATTGTTTCTTTTTGGTCTCCTAAGGGGGGACTGGGAGAGTCCAGCCGATATGGTTCAATTGTTGTGTTCGGGACTGACTCACCATGCTCCGGCCTGGCCAACGCTGCACAATAGTCTCTGTGCTGCATACATTCCTCCACCATGAGGGAAGACCTCCATTGCCATAAAAGTTGTTCAACAAGTCGGATGGATCTCACCCCCATCCACACTGCCACAGCATCTGCGCGAGTAAGATCTGGTCCTACCAATTCCACTAATTGTTGCAATGTGATTATTCCTGTCGATGTGAGGATCTCAGACAACACAGAGGAGTTCTGACTCAACACAGCCAGCCGATCGCCGTATATCAAAGGTTCCTCAAGGAGCCATTGAAGCGATTGATGGCTCTCGCTCTGTAGCCTGAAGTGGCCAACAGCCTTAAAAATCCCCGATAAAAATGAGGTAGTCCAGTCAGGTTCAATCGTCTGGTGTCCATACAAAACAGTTACCTGTCTAGCCCCCAGTTTCCCACTGTGTGTAGTATTCTTTGCGCCACTGCCCTCCATGAGAGGTTCTCTGGACCAATGAGGAACTTTTGCAAAATTGGAGTAGGAATGCCTTCACCCTGCTGGACAGCTGGATAAGTCCATGTCCTCCCTCGTCTCTGGACAAGTGCAAAGTGCACTGTTGCACCCAGTGCAGGCTGTTCCAGAAAAAGTCCACTAATTCTGCCTGTAGGTGTGCTAGTAGGCCTGGAGGTGAATCTACACATGCCAATTTGTGCCAGAGTGCTGAAGCAGTGAGATTATTTATTAGAAGTTTTGCCTCTATATGACATCTTTGGGAGAAGCCACTTCCACTTGTTTAGTCGTCCCTTTATTCTCTCAAACATGTCATCCAAGTTCTTACTTATGTAGTCACTGTCCCCTAGGTATACTCCAAGATACTTAAAGCCTCTGGTTTTCCACATGAGATTTCCGGGGAGCCTCGGCCCTCCACCTGTCCAGTCCCCAAATATAAAATCTTCACTCTTATTCCAGTTTAGCAGATGACAAAATATAAAAATCATTTATGATGGCAAATAAAATATCAATGTCTTTCTGTCCATTTACCATCATCATCTTTTTCCTGGTCTGTAAATATAAGACCAATCTTTAAACCCAATAATTTGGAAATGTCCAGGATGTCACCAATTAGGTCTATATTATCAAAAATTTATCCTCCAGGTAGATAGTATGTCTGGTCAAGGCGAGTTACTTGCTCCATAACCTTCCCCAGTCTCGAGGCTAACGATATTGAGAGCAGTTTGCAATCTTTGCATAGTAGTGAGACTGGGTGCCAGTTTCTCAGGTCAATAAGATCGCCCTTCTTCTGTATCAGGGCTAGGACCACTCTACGGCTGCTTAGTGGCATCTGACCTTCTGTCAGACTGGATTTTATCACTTCAAGCAAGTCCTGACCCAGAACGGAACAAAAGGGCTTATAGAACCCCACTGGGAGTCCATCAATGCCAGGCGACCATCCATTTTCCATGCCACTGAGGGCAGCCTCTAGCTCGTCAAGTGTCAGCTCAGAATCCAGCCTATCTGCCGATTCCTTGCCCAATATGGGCAACTCATGTAGGAAGTTTGCCTCTATTTCTTGCACAGTTGATGGACACGCTCAGATTAAATGTCCCATTTCACCACAATTTAAACACTTTATATTCCTGTGTCTGTTGTAGCAAATACAACATAGTCAAAACCATCTACCCAGAACTTCATAACCAGGTCTAGCTCTTCTGCTCCATTATTTAGCACAATATATGCTATTCTTCTAAAGGACACTAGGTGCCTTAGAAGTGATGACTTACATCCATCCATCCATTATCTATACTGCTTTATCCGTCTGGGTCGCGGGGGAAAGCTGGAGCCAATCCCAGCATCTTCGGGCGAGAGGCGGGGTACACCCTGGGCAGGTCGCCTGTCCAGCACAGGGCTGTGATGACTTACAGCCTAGAGGAATCTTTTTAATTGGTGAAAATAACTAGCCATAGCGAGAGAGCTCTTTCTCAATTGTCGCATCCGTAATGAAAGGGGAAACATTGGACAACAATATTTTCTTAGACGGGATGCTAAGAGGAAGCACTGCTGTTAGAGAACCATGAATTGTTACTCCATTCATCACAATTTCGTTGACTTTGTTAACCGAGTTCAGGAAGATCACGATGGCATTATTCTTTCTTGAGGCTGACACGATGTTGCTATGCCCCACTTCACGTCCTACGGCCAAACAACATTCGACACTCACCTTACATGCAATTCTCACGCCATGTCAGCATGTTAAAGTCTCACACACACCGGCGTCTGGAGTCGCCATGCTTCCAGCACAAATGTGCCGGTTGTGGCTTCTCCATTCACCTACAAATAACTCGCATTCACACCTATGGCCAATTTTAGAGTAGCCAGTTGACCTAATCTGCATGACTGTGGGAGGAATCCCACGGATGCACGGGTAGAACATGCAAACTCCACACAGAAAGGCACCCTGGTTGACCCGGGGATCAAACCCAGGACCTTCTTGCTGTAAGCCGACAGTGCTAACCTCTGCACCACCGTGCCGCCCACTCAATCAACAACAACAGAGAAAGTCATACAAAGTGATTATAGCTCAAGAGATACCTCCAGTCGCTCACACTCAAAGCACTCCACTCATTCAACTCGCACTCGTGCATGCACATAGAGTGAGAGAGAGACAGTCTTTTGCACTTTATAAAAAGTGTTCTACTGTTTCCTCTTTCTCACAAAATGGACATCCCCTCCCAATGGTTGAGTCAATGTGTGCTACATGTCTGTTTGTGGCCACAGCTCCACGCACTATCATCCACTGAAGGTCTGCTGTTCGCTTCTCTACACGGGGTTAGGTTAATTTCTCTTAGGTCAAGTGCGAATAGATGTTTGTTGTATCCCATGTTCTCTATCCTTCTTAAAAGTGCACATGCCATTCCGCTCCACAGCAGGTCTTGTAGAGTGGTAGAGTAATCGCTGTGCTGCTTGTATTCGGAATGCTTTTACTCTGCTTTTGGATGTCTATCAGTCCTTGCCCTCCTTCTTGTTTTGGTCGGTACAGGACTGGAACTCTAGTCCAATGTTCTCCCGTCCACAGTCTTCTTCTGTATTTCTTTTATTAAAGAAGTTGATGGTTCCAATGCCCTGAACCTGTGCCACAGCATCGAAGCAGCCAAGTTGTTAGCGAACAGTACTCTCCCCCTACAGGACAGCTGGGGCAATATCCATTTCCATTTAGACAGCTTAGCACACACCTTTTCCACCATTCCCTCCCAATTCTTTTTTTGATATTCTTCACTTCTTATGTATACCCCTAGGCATTTCATGCCTTCTTTCCTCCATTGTAGTTTGCCTGGTAGTCTTGGAGGACCCTACGGCTGCCAATTGCCTACATTGAGACCAACTGATTTATCCCAGTTAACTCTTGAGGATGAGGCTTTTCCATATAACATCAGACTTTGTACTAATTTTCATATGTCCTCTTCCTCTGAGATAAAAACATTGACATCATCTGCATATGCTGAGACAGTTATAGGTTGTGATCCAGGCACTGACACTCCTTTTATTTCAGCCCTTAGCCTGCACAGTAGTGGTTCTATGGCAAGGCTGTACAGCTGCCCTGAGATCAGGCCCTGACCTCTGTCTTATGCCTCTAGTCACTTCCACTGGGTAGCTGAGCCCATCCCCTACCTTCAGCATTACTGAAGTTCCGTTATATAGTAGCCTTATCCATGCTGTGAATTTGTCCCCAAGACCAAAAGCTTTAAGTGTTTTAAAAAGGTAGGTGTGGTAAATCATATCAAAAGTCTTTTCCTGGTCTAATTACAGTAGGCCCACCCGCTTCCCTTCTTTTTCAAAAATTTCAATAACATCTCGTACCAAAAAAATATTGTCCATAATCGTTCTGTTAGGTATACAATATGTCTGATGTGTGTGAATCAATGTGTCCATTTGTCCTTTTAGCCTATTTGACAGACATTTTGAGAGTATTTTTTAGTCTGTACAGAGTAAGGAGACTGGTCTCCAATATTTTAGAAGTCCAAGATCCCCCTTTTTTGGGAGAAGTGTCAGTACTGCTCTTGTACAAATGATAGGTAAATGACCAGAGACAAAGGAGTCTTTGAACACATATAGGAAATCTTGTTCTATTTTGTCCCAAATTGTTTGTAGAATTCCGCTAGCAGCCCGTCGATTCCTGGGGCCCGGCCTATGGAGAGCTGTTGTACTGCTGTTGTTAGTTCTTGAAGCTGTATTTCTGCATCCAGGTTTTCAGCTTGGGTTGAGTCTAATTTTTGCAAGTTATCTAATAGTTCTTCAGCACTCTTTGGGCCGCATTCCTCAGCTTTATATAATTCCATGTAGAAGTCCATTGCTATTGTCCTCATTTCATTTGGGTCTATAGTAGTATTCCCCTCAGCGTTCTTGAGATGTAGCATTTGTGTTTTTGGTTAGCTTTTTCTCTCCAGGTTGAAAAAATTAGAACTTGAAACATCCATTTCCTTCAAGGTTGTATAGCGGGCTCTTAGGAGGGCTTCCTTTGCCTGTTCCTGTAGGAATGTGCTCAGGGCCCTCTTCTTCTTTTCAAAGGTCCATTGTGCTTCAAGGTTATTTTGATTCATCAGTTCACTTTCTGTTAACCCAATGTCCTTTTCTAGCCTCTGTATTGTGCTTTTAATCATATCAACATTTTGCAAGGTATATTGCTGACAAAACTCCCTTATTTGGTTCTTTCCCACTTTCCACCAAAGAACAAGATTATCAAATTTCCTTTTTTGGGATCTCCAAATGTCCCAAAAAGTGGACAAATCCTTGTAAAAGAGTATGTCTTTTAGTAATTTGTGGTTAAACCGCCAATAGTAAGAGGATTTACAACTTCTTGTTAAAATATAATCCATTATTATAAGATGCTGATCAGAGAAACCACTTGGTGATATAAAACTCCTAATTATTTTATGTCTATTATTTTTTTGGACATACAACCTGTCCAACCTTGCTGCACTGACCTTAACATTTCTCATTTTGACCCAGGTGTATTGTTTTTTACACTCGTTTTTTCTCTCCATGTATCGATTAGGTTATTTTCTTCTATCATTTTTAAGAGGGCCTCCGCAGATTGGGGATGTGGTTCTTCCCCGTTCCTATCCCTGGTAAAATCTATCATGCAGTTCCAGTCACCACCTATTATAAGGACTACGTTCTTATCATACTGTTTTAAAGTGTCATTTACTTCTTTAAAGAACTTCAGTCTCTCGACCATGTTGTTATGTGCATAGACATTAACAAAAATACATTTTTCTTCATTTATGTTTGCCTGAACTATTAAAAAACACCCTTGCTGTATTTTATGCATTCTCACTTGTGTCAATGTAACTTTGGTAGAAAATAAAATTGCTACCCCTGCACTGACACTTGACCCATGGCTTAAGAAATAATTCCCTTCCCACATAAGTCCCCATTCCCTTTCATCGTTTCTGTCACTGTGTGTTTCTTATAATAGCGCAACATCCAGGTTTTGGTACTACATTTACATTTACTACATTTAGGTACTCTATTAACACTGTTTTCTTATTTCTATCTATTGCTCCATTTATATTTAGTGACCCCACCCTTAATCTTTCCATGTAGAAGAGAGATAAGAAAGAGACTCCAAGACAGATAAATAGAAATGACAGTGGCAAAGATATTCACTATTGTGCTCATTTTCTTATTTTTTGTACTGCTGGATTTCTTTCTTTCCTTAGTTTGGTCACCATTTTCTGCAGTCTAAACCTTTTTTCCTGCATAGTTCCTCGTATGTCACCGTTTTACCCAGTTTTGCTATTGGCGCCTCAAATTTGTCTAAGTCCTGAAAAAATTCTGACACTTCCACCGATTTTCCAAAAGTATTGTCTAAAAAATCATTTACCTCTTCAATGAGTACAGGCTGGTGCTGTCTCCAGCCTGGGATGTTATATCTGAAATATCAGAAAGCCCATCATCACCTTCTATATCCTCACTGTTCAGCTGAATGGAAATATCTAACCCTTCCTCATTGCCATTGCTATCTCCAGCCTCCCCATGCTCTGTACTGCCCCATCCTGATGTGTCTTCAGTCTTTTCTATCAGTGTTTGTACATCCTGATTATTACTTTCCTCATCAGTGTCTTTATTCTATTCATCCTGCACATTCTTCTCATTCTCCTTCTCTATCAAACCCAAATCTGATGTCTTGTCTGTATGGTTTGTTTTCTTTTCTGAGTTGTTCTTCTGGTTCTCAGTTACACTCCCACATGGTTTGAGATACTAGACCCTGCCTACTCATTGTTTTGCTCTTTGTGTGGACATGAGAAAATTTTATGTCCAATGTCCCCACATTCAAAACATCTCATGCTCCCTGTACTAGCATACAGCGTGTACAGTTTCCCCTCATGCCACACTTTAAAAGAAATGTCCATGTTGGGTTCAATGAGAAACATAAACACTTGTCTTCTGAAAGACATTACGTGTTTTAGATTAAGGCGTTTGCAGTTTAAAGCTACTGGTTTAACAACACTCGTGAATTTTCCGAAACGGGAAAGCTCGTGCTCAATGTCAGCATTTGAGATGAAAGGCGGCACATTGGAAACAGTGAACCTGCTCGCCGGTGTGACCAGGGGGGAAACAGGTAGGAAATTCCCACTTACCCAGACTCCATGTTCTATTAAGCGCTAAACCAGGCTTTCTTCCATTAAAAAAACACCATGGCCTTGTTCATTCTCGAAGCGGAGTAAATGTTCCCATAGCCAATTTGCTCCCCTATTGCGATTAGCACATCCTCCACTGTGGTGTTAGAACCTGGTACACACCTGACTCCATGACGGAGTGAGAGGGATGAGCCTCCCCTGTCGGGGTTAGCTGCCATCCCCTCGGCTCGCCGTGGGGGCTTCAGCTAAAGCTGAACGGAAACGGAGGGAAAAAAGGTTTAGTTACTGGTTTTTAATTCAGTTGTTTGGCTATTTTTGCCACTGGTGTTGAAGAAAGAAGAAAAAAGGAAATAATAGAAAAGTTTTCAAGCGTTTGTGCTCTCACACTCCACACACCACTCAACACCCAAACTCCCAGCATGCAACACAGAGAGAGAGAGACAGAGAGAGAGAGAGAGAGAGACAGAGAGAGAGAGAATTTGAATTTTAAAAGCCCTTTTATTGAATTAAATTTGAATCATAGAAAAAATAAATAAATAACAGTTTCAAAAATTGTGTATTACATAATACAAACAAAAAAAAATACTTTTTTGCAAAATCAAAAGGTTAACAACAGGCTGTAATTATCTTTATAAACTGTACATAAACACTCCGTTCATCCCCCAAATCCCCATAAACACAGGTAGCTTCCCCACTAAACCATAGTATGAATGCTCAACTCTAAGCCTTGCAGCCACTAGGCCTTTAAACATTGCTACCACATCCACTGCAGCCTGTCCTTGCATTTTATTTTTCCTTGTTTTCTAAATTGCTAATTTTGCCATTCCCGATAAAAGTTTAACAAAACTATGGCATTTTTCTCTCTTGCTGAGTACTTTGGTACAAAACTATAAACCTGAAAGGAAAAAGTACCACCTAAACCTGACAACCAGTGATCTAACAATGAAAATAGATTACTTAAATGTGTACACTCTATAAAGAGAAGAAAAAGTGTCTCAGCCTCTGAACAGAAGGGGCAGTCTTCCCCAATACCAGGATCAAGGCGCACCAAATGTCTTTTTGTGGCTATCGCCCCATGTACTATCCTCCACTGGAGGTCGCCTGTCCGTTTATCAATCGGATGCTTGTACAGTGACCGCCAGCAACCTTTAGGAGAAGAGTTATTACCAAAAATCTCAGTCCACCTGCAAGCTGGAACCTCCACTAAGGACTGTGCATGACACACCTTCATGCAGAGTGTATAAAAAGCCTTTTTTCCGGCCAGTTCAAAGATGCCCAGTTTAGGGGTTGTAAAAGACAATAGTAGTCTTTCATTCTCAATCCAGTCCTCTATAGCAGCACTGACACAGAGTGTAGGGAAGTTGTATTTTACTGCCTCTCTCCACTGGACAACGAGAGAGGGATCCTTCAGGAATTCCTGGTAACCAGCAGGCAGTGACCTCCTTGTCTCTACTACCAGCCGGTCCAATGTCCATCAAGACCTAATTCCTGTCCTTTCTTCTAGGGCTGTAAAGCCTGTGCTCACTAGATGTCCCAGCTTCGTGCAGCCAGCAGTCTTTAAACATGAGCACAGACCGGCTGAAGACAAGGACCTTGCATGTAAAACTGGGCTGTTGAATAAAGGCTCTTCTAGTAGCCATTCTCCAGCCGTTGCATCAGGTGTCCTCGAAATGGAAAAGACCCTCCAGGCTTCCAGCATTGATTTATAGAATGCAGTAAGATTCACCAAGTCAGTGTCTCGCAGTTTCATAAGGAACAGTTGCTTATCCAGGCCCATTCCACCTGCTCTCCTTAATAGCACAGTGGCTGTATCTTTCCATACAGGGACTTGTGTTATAGAAGTCTCTGAGCAGCGTGGAGTCTGAAGGTCATTATTTTGGACCTGATGTCTACCAGGCCCTGTCCCCCTTCTTGTATTGGTAGGTAAAGCACAGATGCTCTGACCCAGTGTTGGCCTGCCCAGAAAAACTTCACCAGCTGCCTTTGTACTTCTTGTATCAGTCCTGCAGGTGGTTGTAATACACTCAGTTTATGCCACATGGTGGAGGCAACCAAGTTGTTGACAACTAGAACTCTTCCCCTGTAGGACAACTGGGGTAGCAACCATTTCCATCTGGACAATTTGGTGTTTACTCTCTCCACTACGCCCTCCCAGTTGTGTTTCTGAAAATCTTCTGTTCCTAAAGAAACACCAAGCACTCAACCCATTTTTATTCCACTTCATACAGGTAGCTGTGGGAGGTGACTGGGCTGTGTCTGACCAGCCCATAAAGCCTTACTCTTATCCCAGTTCACTTTGGCAGATGAAGATTTCTGGTATACCTGTAGTGCTTTAGACAAGATTTTGATACCTTGACTATTAATAATAAAAACCGTGACATCATCAGCATATGCAGAGACTGACACCTTGGAGCCTCGAGGCCTCCCTAACACAGAAAAACCAGGTAGTCTCTCTCTGAGATAAAAAAAGCAGTCCAGATACAACTGACCAGATGACGGGCAGCCTTGCCTGATTCCTCTGGAAACTGAGATTGGCCGACTTAGCCCACCCCCAAGCTTAACCATGCATGAGGCTCCAGTATACAGCAGTTTTACCCCGTTTAAAAAAGTTTCCATAATGCCAAAAGCTTTCATTACATCAAACCTGAAAGCCTTTTCTTGGTTTCTTGGATATTAAACCAACAGTTCTATCAGAAGTTCTGCAAACATCTATCACAACACGCACAAGAAACAAGTTGTCTAAAATTGATCTGTCTGGGATGCAGTATGTTTGGTCTTTGTTAATTACTAGGTGGAGATAGTGCTTTAGCCTATTTGATTAACCTTTTAAGAATAATTTTATAGTCTGTTGTCAAAAGTGCCACTGGTCTCCAATTTTTAATGAGAGACAAGTCCCCCCTTTTTGGCAATAGAGACAGTACTGCTCGTTGGCAAGAAACTGAAACTTGTTCCTTCTCTGCTACATTCATGTAGAACCTCAAAAAGTCACCCCAATGCAGTTCCAAAAGAGCTTGTAAAAGTCTGATGATAGACCATCGACACCCGGCGACCGGCCTGACTACCTGAGAAGAGTTCTGTGAAGAAGCTTCATGGCCATCACCAGCACCCGCCTGTGACATTTCAGTGTCACCTTCACCAACAATGCTTGCAGCATCACCCTCATAAGATGATGCCTTCTACTGTAAGATCTGTGTCGTTTACAATATCAGACCATAAAACATTTTTTCCTTTTGCTTCAGACACATTCATTTCACTACTCTGCTTCCCTACACCACTCGTGGAAGGTATCACACTTTCTACACTGGCTGCACTCTGGACCACAGTTAGTGCCACCGCAGCAGCAGCAGCAGCAAACTCATGCTCGGCCTGTGCAGGAGACTCTGCGCTCTCCTCAGCATGACTCACCTCGCCTCGCCCGGTCACCTCCTCCCGATTGGCCGCTTCACGGGTTGCACCACGTGCCTCTGTGCCGTCATTATTTGATCTTTCCTCCTGTCCCCTGTGTGGACAAGCCTGCCGTTTGTGCCCGATGTCGCCACATTCAAAACATTTCATATTGCCTGTGCTTGCGTAAACCATGAAAACTCAACCTTCGTGCTTCACATGGAAAGAAATATCCAGCGTGTAAGACTTGTCTCCTAAAAGACATTACATGTTTAAGAGCCAGGTTTTTGCAGCCAAGCGGGATCATTTTGAAAGTGCTTGCAATTTTTCTGAAGCACGTGAGCTCGCACTCCAGTGCTTCATTGGGTAAAAAAGGTGGGCAATTTGAAATTGTGATCATCACCGACGGGTAAACAGGGGGAAACATGCATCAACATATCATTTATAACTATCCCATGTTCTATCAGGTGATTGACACAGTGTTGTTCTTTTACAAACACCACTACCGCTTTGTTCATGAGGGAGGCAGAAACAATGTTTTCACAGCCAACTTTTTCTCCGACAGCCATGAGAACGTCCTCCACCATGACGTTTTCTTCAGGTATACACCTGAAACCATGGCGGAGAGACAACGATACCGCACAAAACAAAAAGTGGAAAACTAAATTCTTACCGAAAACAATTTACTCACCAAATCACGCAGAAAAGAAGAAAAAATAGATATGTGAAACAGATATCCCGCTCACACTAGCAGTCTCACCCTGCAACACCTCACATGCAACAGAGAGAGAGAGGGAGAGGGAGGGAGGGAGAGAGAGAGAGCGATACAGACAGAGAGAGGGAGAGAGAGGGAGAGAGACTGAAATACAACCTAGATAAATGTCGTGTGAATAAATCAGCTTTGAATCAGTTAAATTCAACACACCAGGGTCATTAAACTCTTCACCTCATCTGCCCTGAGCGGGAACAGTGTGCTTGTATACAGCTTTTGGTAAGACGCTCTCTATTTTCTGCCATTTTTCTGTTGTTTTTTTGGCCCCATTAGACTCCAAGCTTCACATGACCCCTCAGGCCAACTCACGTCAGCACATACCTGAAATCCACTATGACTCACACTCGTCTTTCTCTCACTTTTCACCCATCCCTATTTCTCCCTTTGGTGGCAATGCATTTGTGGCCCAGTTGAAATGAACAGAGTTTCAGGATCAAAGTGGTCCTGCTCGCTCACGCGTCATCAGAGAGACACTACATTAAATTTTGCAGCTCAGACCCACTCACCTGACACACGCATGCTCTACATCAGCCGCACTCCTCTTTTTTTGCACTGCGGCACAGTAATGTTAACATTTTATCATCTGAGCCTCAGAACAGAGAAAATGGACTGTGGGATTAAAGATGGAGAAAGGGATTAGAGGTTAATTACACAGTGTCTACTTACAGAAACGCCTTTGGGACCAGGAGCTCCAGGGTGTCCTAGTTCACCTTGGATACCCTACATAAAAAAATGAATGAATGAAAGAAAATAGCAAAATGCGATGATCAGTGATCAATGGTTCCTATCCTGCTCTGAAACAATGTTTACCTTCATCAAGGTGACTCCAGAGTGTTCTTCACATCCTACAAGGGTTCTACATGGAACCCTTTTCATAGACAATCTCTCACAGAACCTTTTGTTATATACATATTTCACGCACCCTATTCTTTATGTCATTACATGTGACTGTTACAAAGTGCTGACACTGGAGACTCCTTCCATTAGCATTAAATAAACATCTCCTTACAGGAAGCTTCACCATATCAATACATTTTTAAAATCTCTTCATGTGGAGTGTCCACTGTCCAGGGGCTGTTACTATAGAAACCACAGCTTATTAATATAAAGCTGTGATTTGCAGCTGTCCGAGCTGCTGTTACAGAAAATGAATCAACACCTGGTGACCAATCAGAATCCAGAATTCAGCATTAATGTCTTATTCAACGTATAAGATACAAACAGACAGCTTCCTGGTTTTTAGAAGCTCTAAAACGCAGCGCTAAATTGTATACTCACCTGCGGTCCGAGTGGTCCAGGTGACCCGGGAGCTCCAGCAGATCCCCTTTCACCCTGTACCAGACGTGAAGATGACCTCACAATTAGGATGAGGATGAACAATCTGCCATCCACGTACACACACCCAGAATGAACTCACACAATGTTTTCCTCACCTGGTCTCCTTTGTCTCCCTGTTTTCCGGCGAGTCCCGGGAGTCCCTCGAACCCCTACAGAGCGCATTAGCATCACTGAAGGAGCTCCATGACACTCAATTCCTTATAAACACCTCAAAAATGATTGAGTTTGTAGGTGTTTCTTACCCTCTCTCCCTTGTCACCGTTCACCCCAGGCTGACCTTCCTCTCCGCTGTCCCCCTGTGGACAAAGTGGGAACTTTAACATCAACAACATGCATGACAGCAGAGCAGATCTGTGGCCTGAATGAGTTCCTAAAGTCAAGAAACTAACCAAACACTCAGCATTATGCTGCTACAGGAAAATAATCAACAATGCCAAGCAGTGAAGCTTATTATTTTCCAGCACATCCAGTAGCTTTGTAGTCCTCTTACACCACAGCGATTTACTAACAATTACAAGTTTTATTTATTAAAATAAAGATGTCATACTTTTTATCCATTTATAGTTAAATTTAAGGCTTGCAAAGCAAGTTACTTCCTGTCCTCTTTTACATCACAGCGGGTATAAACAGTCGTTCCCTCATCAGGATCAAGTACAAAAGCATGAACGCCTTTAAAACATCCCTGCGTGAGCTGTTACTATAGAAACCATAACGTATTAGAATGACCGCACCGATACAGTAGGTCATGTTCTGACCAATCAGAATCCAGAGTTGTACAGCGCTGTGGTGTAAATTATCGCTGTGTGTCGCTCTTCGCAGTTGCAGGAAAATCTTAATGATCAAAGCAAATATAAGTGGGATGCCGTGAGCAGATGGAGCTTTTATCTGCTGAAGAACGCAAGCTTGTAATTAAAGCTCACTGACACAAGTGTGCTCTGTACTCCAGCGACGTGTGTGTGTGCGTGTGAGACAGTGTTTAATTAGTGCTGCTATTTAGCCAAGTCTTCATTTCTCCACTGAAGAGACATTATTATGATCTTTTTTTGATGCTACACTTGAAGACGATCTTCAGATAAACCCCAATATTATCACAATTAAAATGATCTGATATCAAATTATACACAAAAACAAATCTTGTTAGAAGACAACAAACTCAGAAACATAACAAACATCTCATTGGTTCCCTTCATTAACACATTAAACATGGAACATGGATGAAAATGTTAAAACAGACGGCGTTAAAGGAACTCTCTGCCGTAGTAACAATGCTAATGATGGCTGACAGAAATTCTCTAATTTAAAGCCCTGCTGAACGCTAGCAGTCGATGCTCATTAGCCTCGTTAGCATTGCTAGGTGTGAGCGTTCCTTTAAAGAACATTTAAAGCACCTCAAACATGCATGCGTTTGTGGCTTCATGCAGTTTAACCAGCAAACTCCTCAGAAGAACAACACTCAGCCTCGATTAGCACATGAGCACAGAGAACTCACACACACACACGCACACACACACACACACACACACACAACACACACACAGCACACACACAACACACACACAACAAAGGTGTGGTGTTGAGTGTGTGGTGTGTTGTGTGTGTGTGTTGTGTGTGCATGTGTGTGTGTGGTGTGGTATGGTGTTGTGCTGTGTGTGTGGTGTGGTGTGTTGTGTGTGTGGTGTTGTGTGTGTGGTGTGGTGTGGTGTTGTGTGTGTGTGGTGTTGTGTTGTGTGTGTGGTGTGGTGTGTTGTGTGTGTTGTGTTGTGTTGTGTGTGGTGTTGTGTGTGTGTGTGGTGTGTTGTGTGTGTTGTGTTGTGTTGTGTTGTGTGTGTGGTGTGGTGTGTTGTGTGTGTTGTGTTGTGTGGTGTGTGGTGTTGTGTGGTGTGGTGTGGTGTGTTGTGTTGTG
>JAQMYM010033808.1:0-18970 GCA_030014255.1 Parauchenoglanis ngamensis | reverse complement strand
GTGTCATCAGCAAACTTCACAATGGTGTTGGAGCCATGAGTGGCCACACAGTCAGACGTGTAGAGGGAGTACAGCAGTGGTGAGAGTACGCACCCCTGTGGCGCTCCCGTGTTGGTGGTGATGCTGTCAGAGATGCGTCTACCCACCTTCACCACCTGAGATCTCCCAGTGAGAAAGTTCAACACCCAGGCTGTTGAGTCCTAGATCCCTCAGCTTTGTGAACAGTCTACCAGGCACTATTGTGTTGAACGCTGAACTGTAGTCTACAAACAGCAATCTCACATAGTTACCCTGTTTCTTGTCCTCGTGGCTGAGAGTGGGTCCTCTGTGGATCTGTTGGGTCGGTAGGCGAACTGGAGTGGGTCTGTGGTGCCAGGGATGGAGGAGGAGATGATGTTCTTCAGCAACCTCTCGAACACCTTCATTACCACCGAAGTCAGTGCAACCGGCCGGTAGTCGTTCAGGCATGAGGGCTTGTTGTTCTTGGTCACGGGGATGATGGTGGAGCTTTTGAAGCAAGTGGGGACCATGGACTATGCCAGGGACTTATTGAAGATGGAGGTGAACACACCTGCTAGCTGGTCAGCACAGCAATGCAGCAGACGGAGGGTGATGCCGTCTGGACCCGCTGCTTTCCTGGTGTTCACTCTCCTCAGCGCTGCTCGGACGTCGTGCTCTGTGATGCTGATCACCCGTGCCTTGCTGATGATGTCACCTTCCCCCATTGTCAGGCTGTAGTTAGCACTAGCCGCCTGGCTAACCTCGAAACGGGCGGAGAACTCATTCAGCTCGTTGGTGAATGCAAAGTCGGCATTGATCGTCGCGGTGTCCTTGGTTTCGTAGTCCGTGATTGTGCACAGTCCATACCACATGTTCTGTGTGTCAACCTGGTGTAAATGAGACTCCACGCGCTCCCGAAACCGGCGTTTCGCAGAACGCTGTATGACGCCGCTTTGTAGGTGCTCATATCACCGGTGGCAATACCCGTGTTGTAAATGGCGGTCCTGGTGTTCGATCTATCTACCCACAGTTTCTGATTCGGGAACATCTTGACTCTCATTGTAGGGATGATCTCCTCCACTAGCATGCTAATGAAGCTAACTGGTGCCTCAGTAAACTCGTTGATGTCATCCGCGCATGACCGGAACATGTCCCAGTCTACGTCATCGAGCGCATCCAGTAGCGTAGCTTCTGATTGTGGGGTGGGATATAGACAGCCGCGGCGATGACCGAGGTGAACTCGTGGGGCAGGTAGAAGGGGTGACACTTAATGCTCAGGTATTCCAAATGAGACAAGCAGCCACTGGAGAGAATAGAAACGCTCCTGGCCTCGCACCACTTTCTGTTGACCAAGAAACACACTCCTCCACCTTTGGTTTTGTTCGACTCCGCTGTTCTGTCCGTGCGGAACACGGAGAATGAGTCCAACGGAGTTACGGCATGGTCCAGCACGGTGGGCGTCAGCCATGTCTCAGTGAAGCACAGAATGTTACAATCCCTCATGTCCCGTTGGAAAGTAACTCTGGCCCTTAGGTCGTCCAGCTTATTCTCCAGTGACTTTACATTAACCAGCAGGATACTAGGCAGTGGTGCACGGTGCGCTTGCTGTCTTAGCCTGTTTCGGACTCCAGCACGTGTCCCCGAGCGTTCCTTTGTTCTACGGCACGGGCGAGCGCCGCGTCCGTTGTTGTTGTCCAAGTCGCGCAGGATCTCAGTCAGCCACGACGGGTCGGGTTTAAAAGTGTCCGAGATTGCATGTGCAAAGTTATTACCAATGTTGAGAAGCGTTCTGCTATCATAAATTATTAAACCAGCTGACTTTGGAACATGAAAGAAAACAGTAAGTAAATAAAAAACTAAAAAAGAGCACGGTCTATGCGGAGTGGTCAGGAAGGCGTCCAGACGTGGCCACGCCATCTTGTTAACCATCAGATGACTGGAGAATCAGGAGACCAAGAGCCAGATTATAATAAAATAGGTAATTTATTGCAAGCACGCATAAAGACAACCTGGGTGTTATATACTGATGTTAGGCTAAGGTGTACTAGATAATAAAACCCAAGGCTAAGTTAAAGGAAAACATGAAAACAACAAAGAAACCGACATATGTACATTTATGAATTAGCACAGACCAGACACATACACCACATATGTATTATGAGTAAACTAAGACACTTATTAAAATCACACTAAATGGAATTTATCTTAATGATTAAATCATGTGTCATAATCATGAAAAAAAAGAAAACAATACCACACAGCCCCCTCTGAAAGTATTGGAACAGTGAGGCCATTTCTTTTGTTTTTCCTATGCACTGGGTTTGAGATCAAAAGATGAGTATGAGACAAAAGCTGAAAATCTTATCAATTGTCTCATATTCATCTTTTGATCTCAAACTCAAATGTCTTTGGAGTATAGCAAAAGCAAAAGAATTGGTCTTGCCATTCCAATACTTTCAAAGGGAACTGTAAGTCACCCACTTATTCTTCACTGATCTATGGAACCCAAAAATCCCACATTTTTGTAAATTCATATTCTGTTTCTTTGATTTTTAGAAAATAAAGCACCCCCGAACTAGTTTGTCTTCATCATAATCTGTCCTTGTGCACTCAAAGTCTCTTATGCATTTCCCTGCTGAATAACTGCATTTAAATTTGACAGCTTCACTTTGTCAAGCAATTTAATTTTGGTTTCTCATCTCACCATTAAATTAAGATGTCTTTTTGTCAGATTCTTCAAATGTAATAATGCAAACTTGCAATAGCTTCTTGTTTTTTGAACCAGTACCAGTTACTAGGGATCTCATTCCATTGAAATGTGCTCTTATAGTACCTTTCCAGGTCTTTCTGGAATCTGCACACAAACCACTTCCAGTAAACAAGCTCTGAATTATCAGGGGTGATGCTCCAAGTAGCATTTTCTCCTCCTGCTTGTCTGTATGATTTGTAATAATACCAAATATCTGAATAATTATCAAGGTAGAAAGATCCATTACCTTGCACCAGTGTTGTGCAGATCTCGCACATTAGAAATGTTGTACGTCTGTAACGCCTCCCTCTGACTCCATCTACCCTGTGGAAGGGGACTCTATGATCTCCATCATGACCCTCCACTGTGTTGGTGCAGATGGCTCTACAGAACGGACACTGAGCCCAGCAGCATCGACAGAGATGTTCAATCAGCATCACATCTGGTCTTTTCCTGAACTTCTCCATTTTGATGTCTTTTACACTGTTAAAGCTTTTGTACATCTCTGACATCATTTCAGTCAAACTGGCACTAACAACCTGCTGCAGAAAATCAAACTTTGTAACTTCTTTGTGATCTGTGAAAGTTATTTTCTTTAAACTTATCTCATCCTTTACTGAGTGGGAAAACGTTCTCAGCCACATGTCTGCATCACCACATCTGTTCTTGGCTTCTTCAGTTGCAAGGTTCAAAGCATTAATGACCCTCTGCTCTTTGTATTTTAGATTTCTTTTGAAAAGGTTCAGAACCTTGGTGTCATTTTCAGTAATGTACTTATTAACCTTCTCTGAGATGAAGTGTTTGAAGTGCTTTTGTGGATAATGAACATAGTCCATGTACTTCCCAAAGTTCTCCTCCTCTGCCAGACATTTGAGGATGTGTTTCTCAAGGTTGGATCTGTTGCCGTTAAACTCTGGCATGTCTGATCTGATCTGTGCTGCTAAATCACCAGCAGTTTTATTGTAGGCTGCTTGCAGGATGGATTCTTTCAGGTTACTGCAGATCAATTCGCCAAATACATTTGTAGTTGTTGCTCCTCTGCAGTAGTTTTGAAAGACACTGTAATATTGCGGTTTCTGCTTGGACAGATAAACTCTTGGATCATTTGATTCTCTGAATCGTTTGTGGTGCTCAGTAAATCTGTCCCTCGCAAGATCACAGACATGAAGACAGAGATCCAGAATGAATTCCTTCTTAAGCTTCATTTGTTGGTTCTCATTATGATGTCTGACTCTTTCTTTGACATGGTTTGTTATTAACTGGATATAGCCGTGTTTATATCCTAGTTTTTCAATGTTTTTGCAAATTGTTTGGAATTTTTCCTGAGATTTGTTGATGACATCCCTGGCCAGATCCCCTACTACCTTATTATCTTCATTGGAAAGTTTTGGTTTGTCATCGTATGAGTTATTGAACCATTCCTTCTTCATGCCAATAGGTTTAATTTTGTGTAAATGTGTTTGTTTCTTTGTTTGCTCTTTGTGTGGTCCATGACTCTTGTGTAAAAAAACATAATGTGAATAATCTCCCAGGGTGTCTATGTTCCTGTAGTCTTGCTGAGATAACCGCTCACGCACAAAAGCTTGTTCACTGCCTTCAGACAGAATCTTTACAACATCCTCCCAAAAATCAAACATTCTCTCTGGAGGTGTGTCTTGTGTTAGATCAGTGATCCATCTGTCCCACACTTTGTCAAATTCACGTTTGAGAACTTGTTCATCACTCTCTGTGCTTTTGAGTTTCTGAGCAAGATCTTTGCTCAGATTAAACAGCTTTTCATCGTACTCCTTTTGTGTCCTTTTACGTTCAAAAGTCTCCCATGCATTCTGCAGATGAATAATTTCACTCAGATTCCTTTTTGTATCATTGACAAGGTCTTCAAGTAGCTGTGTGATTTTCTTTTCATATCTCCCTCTCCATTGAATTAAAATGTCTTTGTCTCGGTCCTCTTCAAAGTAAAACTTCATTGATTTCTCCACTTCCTGTTTGGCATTTCTCATTTCATCATAAAGTTCTTTTTCTTCAATCTTTCCCAGGTTTTCATTTTCAATCCTGTTGTGAAGTTTTTCTTCAACAGCTAACATGGTACTTCTGAGAGACCAGGTCCATTTTCCAAACTCAGTCTCTAGTTTTCTGTAGACTGCTATTTCCAGTGTGTTTTTGAAGCTGAACACAAAGTTCTCATTGAGTAATGCATTCCAAAGGTCACTAATGCGTGATTTGAGCTGTGAGAGTGGCAGACCATGTGATGTTGAAGCTTTATGGAAAATGTTTTCCTTGAGATTCTGAACATTTCTGCTGTATGATGGGTTTGGCGGTGCCATTGGTGGACTTCCCTCCCAGAGCTGTGCAAAATAATACACATCATCCTGTACATCAAATTCAATAATGTCACTGAAACACTCAGCATCTCTGCCTTCTTCTTTAGCTGCTAATTTTGCCATTTCATCCAGTTTTTCCTGTAAGCGTCTCCTTCCCTCCATGTTTTTCTCTCCAGCTGTGATGTCTCCAACATTCTGATGAACAAATAAACAGCTGGGATTCAGTCTGACCATCTTCATCCTCAGGAATGCTTGAACAACAATCTGAAGAATGTCCTGCATCTCAGCAGGGTTCTCTCCAAAGATGTTGATCAAGGTCAGGTTTCCAAGACCAACAACAAATGTGGCGAGTTCATTGTCATGGTGTCGAGTGGATGTTCCTGCAAGCTCCAGTGCTCGAAGTCCTTCAGTATCAACAACTAGAATGTAGTCAAACTGTAGCTTATCCTTCATCTCCTCTGACACTCTGACCAGCTGCATGAAGGCTCCTCTGGTGCACCTTCCAGCACTGACAGCAAACTGTAGTCCAAACATGGCATTCAGCATGGTGGATTTCCCAGAGCTCTGAATCCCCAGAACTGACAGCACAAACACTCTCTGGTCTCCCAGTATCTTCACAAGTTCATCTAGAACTGCTGAAACCCAGATCAGAGGAACATGAGCAGCATCTCCGTCCATTATCTCCAGTGGGTATCCAGCCACTATAATTTCGGCAGCTGTCTGAGGGAGAGAGGCAAAGTTTAATTTTGCCTCATTTGTTACCTCTGTGCTTTGCACCGACGTCCATGCTTCAAAAATCTGCCCTATTTCTCTAAGGATGTGTTCTACACCAAAGGTGGCAGTGTTCAATTCTTTGGAAATTTTTTCAAGTTTTGCTTGTTGCTCATTGAGTGATGGTGACATATTGTGTTTTTTCTTCAAATCCAACACCCTGGACCATTGTTCATCATATTCATGGTGAAGTGTGGATAGACAATCTGAAGTGCAACTGTCCAGTAGCATTCCAACCCACTTGAGAAAATAGACTCTTTCATTTTCTGTTAATGCATTTAGATTCTTAAGAAAGAGATTTATAAGACAGCTGAAATCTAGTTTATGCTGTTGACTGCGTATTTTATTCATTTCCTGTTTGATAGACATCTTGTGGTTTTCCAGGTGTCCCATTAAGCGGTAGAGTTTTTTGTTCTCTTGACACCAGTTATGCCACAGTTTTCCTTGACAGGGCAAGTATTTTTCTTTGATCTTTGGCAGATAGTCTTTGTTAAACAGGCTCATGAGCTGGGCTGCTGCATTCTTTGCTCTTTGGCATTCTCCTTTCTCTTCATCCACAACTATATTAGGTTGTTTGGCAACATTCTCAAGTTTAAAAGTAGATGATTTTATGCATTCTTTGATTGTCCTTCTTAATTCCTCATCCACATCAGATTGACTTCTGTCTTTCAAACCAATTCTGTATTTTCCTTCACCCAGGTCCTCTACAACTGAGTCACGGTCAGTAAGAAGGAAAATGAGAGGTTTTGTGGCTTTCAAGAGCTCCTCAATAATTGTCCTGTTACTTTCATTATTACCAAGTGTAGATACAAGTACAACATTTACTGTGGACATTTTTGTCACAATCTCCCGCTGGATGGCACTGGTTCCTGCATCGCCATGAAAATTACAGAAGGCAACACAGTCAGTAAGCCAATCTGAGTTCTTACCAGATGGGCAATACCAGGCAATTTCAACAACTCCATTCATTAAAAGCCTAGTTTTGCTGTCCTGGGGGCAGTTCCTGTCAAAGAATGTATGATGTCGACCACTGATTAAGTTATTCATCAGCTGTGACTTGGATGAGGACACGGATCCCAATCTGAGGAAGGCCACCATAGGAGTTTCTACTCCAACTATTGCTTTGCATTTGCTTGTTGTATTACCCTTGTCATCTGTTAACTTCCAACTTTTTTTAATTTGCTGAAATGTCCACAGGGGTAATTCGACTTCCCCTGTGGTGGGGCTTGGCACAAGCAGAGGTACAGCATACTGACACTGTGAGAGCTTTGTTACCATTAACTGTCGAAGAAAGTTGTCTGCACTGTGAAAAACTGCCATCTGAATATCCATTGGGTGAACCTGGAACTGCTCTACTGCTCCATTACCCCCTGTCTCGCTGCCAAAGAGGACAGAGAGCAGATCTTCAGATTGATTGGGTTTGCGCTGAATGTTGGATTTAGTGAGCGGTTGTCTAAGTGGGATATATCTTGCAGTGTAGTCCATCATGATCAGCCGGTGTAGGAAAGCGTGAACTACATCCTTTTCAGCACAAGCTTCATGACATTTCACTGAGGATGAGGTTATTTTTAGAAATTCACTGGTCTTCAAGTTTTGTTGGGGATCAAGATTGAGTCTACTGAAAAGCTGTCTTATGTTTTCATTTTTAATCTTATCTTCTTCCTTGTTTTGGTTTAGTCCATCTCTTGACTGATTATCTTCAGACTGTGGTGCTTGTCCCTATGAAGGAAATAGTATTAAACAATAAGTTATTTCCCTGTAATATTCAAAATAACCCATTTTATTTGAACAATTCATTAAATTTGGCAACAATCAGCACTAAACAAAAATATTTACACTGACTATCTTTGCTTTTTGTTGTTGTTGACAGCAACTTGTAACACATTATTAAATTAATTAAGCCTTCAGGAATATTGGTATGTAAGAGGTTCTGCTTTCCTTAAAGCTTTGAAGGAAAGTAACAGTTAAGGGTTTTTTCTTTTCAAAATTGATTGTATTGTCTCATGTGCTTGTTGAACATCCCCATTCCAAAACCTTGAGCATTAATATTAATACAGTACACACGTCATCATGCATCAATCATCAGGTACAGAATAACGTGCCTCGGCAATCGATGTGTTCTGATAATGTCGTCTTGCAGCGTTCCAAATAAAGTAACATGACTGAATAAAACTATTACCGGCACTTTCTGTTCTCAGCAGTGCCACCTAGTGGTAAATATCACAGCCATGTCAAGCACAAAATGGATTAAGACATGATTTTTCCAGCATTAAATAATGGCTCAATTAGCACTAAATTGCCAACCACAAACTTAGTAAAAATCTTGTGTGATTCATTTACATACTCTCCTTCTCCAATTTTTGTGATCTGAAAGGGAAACTCCTACAAGTACGTATGCAGTGAGGTCAGCTGCACATATAACTGTCCACACCTTATCACTTTATGTCTTTGGTAAACCCTGACAGAAGATTTTTAACTCCAAAAGATGGTTTGCACTGGCACATTAATAAATCTGGCCCAAAATGACTGATTCCATGAACATGACAGTGATTTGGGTGAACTTCAGTGGCTTCAGCAGTCACCTGACCTCAGCTTTGTGTAACTTGCTGAGATTCCCGAGAGAGACACTCCAGTGACCCTGAGATTTAAGACCTGATTTAGATGCAGGGATATGGCTTTAAACAGCTACAGACAGGAGCTTAGAGTGTGATTCAACATGTGATAGGAAGCCAGTGACTTCAGTTACCTTTCTCTGTTCTTCTACATCCTTTTTGGGCCCAAACGATTCATCATCCTCACCTTGTAGTTGAACGTTATAGTCTGAAAATACAATAACGATGAAAGATGAAATGGTGCCAACAAACCTAAAATTCAGTATAATCTGTCTAAACAGTGTAACATTCCAACATTATATTGAGCTTCTAGTGTTCTGCAGTATTAGTACCAAGCTTCTGGTGAAAGTGTTTTGTGGAGAAAGATCACTTAAAGCTGATTAAGTCTGTCTAATAAATTTGCTCCATTATGATAATCTGACGAAACAAATGATTAGAAAATGTTCTGTAGCATGTTAACTCTCGGTTTGTTTCATGGGAATATTTTGGAATTGGAATTTTACAGAGCCAAAATGGACAAAATGGATGGTGTTTGTTGTTGTTGTTCTTATTGTTTTAAAAAAAAAAAACACAAATTGGGGATTATATATATGATAGACACTGAACACTTTAATTAAACAACAGTTATTGGGACATCTTATAATTTCTTTTCTCCCACATTTTTATAAACAAGCTTTCAATAAGTAAGTTCCTGATAAACTCAGTCTTTACAGCTGTTTGTCAGGGTGTCAGATCAGGTGGAAACCGTAATAAACGATCTTACATTAAAAAGATCACTTGGAAGGGTACAGATTTAATCAGCTTACTAAACTGAGTGCACACGCAGAAATATTTCTGACAAACTGAAACTTGAAACTACTGAATGCATAATTATTCATGAATTGAATCAAAAATAGAATTTTTGAAGAGACTTCTGAAGTTAAAGAGATCAAACTACATACAGAAATAAAATATTGAACATAATAACTAAAATAAATGTGGCTTTCTTTAGGAACAGAATACCCCAGAATGTGGCATTAAAGGAATGGCTTACAGTATAATCGAGAATAAAGCATAAAATAAGAAAAGTTCACTCACCGCGGCTCTGACTCCCTACGGCTTGCTGGTGTTCTTTAAACTGTAGTGATGTGCTGAAGATCTCAGCAGTGTAGCAGCACTGATTATTCTCAGAGACGAGATGATCAATCTTCTCCAGCAGTGTTCTCATCTCTGACTGGTGGTGCATGCTCTTGCTGCATGTGCAGTATCTGTCTCCACACCTCTTCATCAGTTGCTCTAGGACCGTGTTGTTCTTCAGATCATCTATGATGGTGTCACACTCGTCCTCTCGCTCATAGGTGAACAGAATCATCACGAAGGAATGAACATGTTCTCCAAACTTTCTTTCCAGCCATTCGAGTCCCAGCGTATCATCATCTGTAAACTGTCCCAGTTTCAGGACAAAGATGAAGGCCTGGATGTTGTTTTCATCAACTAACTGACCAGTAACGTGGTCCACATGGTCCAAGTACAGATCACCCTCATGCAAGTCCAATATGTTGACCACAGACAGTGCACGTCCTGACACTTTTATTTCTCTGGGAATGTGGGCCTGATCTGGAGGAACATGTTCTGCTCCAAGTAGTATATTTTCATCTCCAAAGTGCACTGCAGATGTGTTTCCAAACAGCACAACAGTGAAATTGGAGGACTCGGCTCCCCCTCTAGGCATTTCATCAGCACCATTGTCTTGAGAAGGTTCAGCTGTTTGAGATGCCTCGGTGGCTGTGGTGACAGTTTCTGAACTCCCATCAGCTTGGCTGTGTTCAGGAGCTACTATTTCTGGAAAACTCGCAGCAACACTATTCTTTATTTCTGCTTCTACGTGCTGCTGGGTATCGTCTCCATCAGCCTGGGGATGTCTGGAGGTCCTGGGACTGTTTTTTCCAGCTTGGGATGTGTGTGTGATTCTCTTTGTGTCTTCATTATCCTTAAGCAAAGTAGTGATTTGGTAATACAAACATTATTATTAATGAACAAATAAAGAGTCTCAATCATGAATACATTTACAATATACTGGTTTGCAAAGATCAGCCCTTTCTATAAGACAATCCACCTTCTTTCTGTTTTCCCACTACACTCCTTACTTCACACTGTGTGTAATAACGGTAATGCAGAGCAGCACTCGGGGATCTGCACCCACCTCGTCATTTCCTGGTGACGTTTGGTTTGCCTCACTTGTAAGGGTCTCATCTGTGTGTGCACATCCACTGAAATCTTAATGAAGAAAAGAAGCAGATGTTATTTTAAAATTAGGACTTTTTTTAATTGCCAAGTATTGTTAAGAAATTTGCCAAAAATGATCATAAAGACTCCATCCCATAACATCATGATCTGGAGATTCAGAATACTATAAAACATTTTTGTAACAAGAAAAACAGGTAACATTATATTTTTAAAGTTTTTAATTTAGAGCTTTTACAGGTGACATTTCCAAGAATAAAAATGCAAAAATAGTAAAGGTGGTAACATATTTCAGAAACTAAAATGTGGTGTGCATTATGTACCAAGTTTTATTTTTCCTTAAACTCGTGTAGAGTACTACAGGGTACTCCATATAGGTTGAAGGGCTTCAGATGACAAAATAGTTTTGGAACTCCTAATCTACATGTTGTGTACAGAACATACTCAAAAACTAAACACACAGGTGTGATGCACATGACTGGACATAATTACGCATGACTGTGTGTCTGATGTAGATATGTGAGTGACTGAAGTCTTTTCACTAACTGCAGAGTCCGAGTGTGACTGAACGTATTTAACCTACACTGAACACTGAATCTGTGCTTATATGCATTGTAACATTTAATCTGATCCAAAGGTAAGTGCAATAAAACATCAGACGTGTAATCATGAAATGCACAGTGATAAGAAGAGGTCATGAGTGTAGCAATGACACTTTAGCAACAAGAAAGGCTTTGTAATGCCTTATAATTACAATGGATGTAGGGTTTATTTATTTATTTATTACTTTTATATACGTTTTAGTGTTAGTCTAAGTGCATGTGGTGAGTCATCTCTGCAAGTCCAGCCAAAGCAACTTTTGTCTGAGTTTGTTTGAGTCCCATCGCACCTCTCTGAACAAATTACAATGTGCAGCATAAGATGTGTCTTATGTACAGGGCAGTTTTACTGCACCGGGGGCACATCATGACCCAAACACACATGCAGATTCTGACTGTGAAGTACCGAGATAAGGTTTACACAGTTATACATTAATCAGGTTACTCTGTTCGGACTGAGGCGGTTTATTCTGCTTGCGCACTCAGGCAGATTATTAGACTGCATGTAAATATATCTGCTGTTCACATAGCGGTGGTTGGTGGTGTTGTGATCGGAGGTTGTGTTGTGTGTGTACTTACTGGTGATTTTTCCCAGGTGAGAGAGGCTCTCAGTCAAGGGCTGGCTGTCCATTTCCTCTTCTGGATCTTGATCTGCCATGATTTCAGTTTCCTGAGCAGCTTTAAGCTTCGCTTCTGTTTTAAAGCAGATATGTGTGTGTGTGTGTGAGTGTGTGAGAGAGTGTGTGAGAGAGTGTGTGAGAGAGTGTGTGTGTGTGTGTGCGTGTGCGAGATCACTACATTAGTTACTTTCCTGCATCAGACATGCAGCTACTGGCGTTCAAACAAAACCGAAAGTTTGAATTTAGTCTCGTACTTTAGAGGGTTTCATTCCTGCTAAATGACTATCAAACACGGTGTTGTTCTTACTGAGCACTTTCACTTCTCACAACAGGAAAGAGTGAGAAATAAGAGGAATAAAAGGAGAAATAAACTCAGACCTGAGCAGTGAAGCCTCTCCGGGGTTGTAATCGGTGTTTAAAGCGGAAGTACCGAGCTGCTGAACACTTATTCCTTCAAATCAAATGACCAGCTACCGGAACGTTGTTTACAGGAAAGCTGTCACCGCCCATTCGGCCTCGAGGCTGCTTTCACCGGTGTGTTTTTAAGCTGCCTTGTGAGTGCCTGTTGTTAAAAGCGCTATACAGATAACATTGAAGAAAAAAAAAAAACCAAATCACTGTAATCAACGTATTTAAAACTCATGCAAATGTAAATATTATGCATTACAATGATTATTTTTACGCCCTTTATTTGCACTACACATCACCATCTGATGTGGAAATACTACAGCTTAGAGACCGAAACCAGTTAGTGATTGGCGCTTTATGAATTTACGCATGAACACTTTACTGAAGCAGCTTTATGTCGCCTGTAGATGGCGCTATCTAATAAGGTCTGCTGTAAACTACTACCGCGTTTCCACGAAAGTAAGCCCTAGAATGATTTTTCAGGATGCTGGTAATATAAGCTCTACTCCAAAAATAAGCCCTAGTTATTATCCCATGGATTGTAATGCAACTAGAATCAGATGCGATTATAGGTAAACAGGAAATAATATTTTGACCCCCAGACAAGATGAGTGTAAAAAGACAAAGCTATTCTGTGGAGCACAAAAAGGAATTGTGGAGGAGTCCCAGGGAAAGAATCTCACGGCTTTCTGCAAAGAGAAGAAGCTGGATATCCCAATGGTCCAGAAAAGGCAGGCAGAGTTCGATAACCTCAGTCAACAGGTAGACAAGGGAACACTCAGAAGCGCAGATGTGGGTCAGGCCTGCAGGTGTGGGTCAGGCCTGCAGCCACTGCTTCCTGAGTTGTACCGTTAGATTGTTTACATGGAAAGATACAGTTAGAAGATGACATGATGTCTGTATTTGAATAAATGTGGGGTTTTGTTCATGAATGTTCTGTAGTTTGTTGTACATGGGGGGTAAAAGACATCCCCTTAAAATAAGCCCTAACACATCTTCTGGAGCAAAAATTAATATAAGACCCGGTCTTATTTTCGGAGAAACACGGTATAATCCTGTTAATATTATTCCTCAAGTCAGGTTAATCTCTGCACAAAGAAACTAATAATAAAACAATGTACACACAGGGGATTTTACCTGTATTCATCTATAACAGGATCTACCTGAAGCCTGCTTGTGGTCTAGATCAAACTACATCATTATGATGAAAATAGGGATTCCTGCAAACTCAAACAAATCAACACTGTAATTTAGTAAATCTTGATAGTTATGGTTTCAGGATTCATCAAAAACAGTGGAATTTGTAGAACAAGGCAGTGATTGTTAAACTATAGCCTATTGAGGCCCCCCAATTCAAATACACTTAAAATGTCCCCAATTATATATAGTTATGGAAAAATATAAATAAATAAATAAAATTGCTATGTTATGAGAGGCAAACACACCACAGTCCTAATAATCATTAGCAAATGCAATCACAACTAAACAAATAAAGTTGTGTAGAGTTAGGATCCGTGAATTGATTGGACATTTATTACTGTAACACCACACCAATAATAACACGTCTCTTCAGCTCGGACATGCATGCAAAGCTAACGTTAACGTCAGTACATCATTTTGAGGTGGATCTGTGATTGTGGACATCAATAATATTTTCCTAAAAAGGTGTCAGTTATGGCATAGAATGGAAAAAAATGCTGTTGGTGAAAACAGGCCGATTTATAAGTCCTCATCAATTAACCATCACTAAAGTTAGCTATCATAGCTAGGTTATCTGGTGAAGTATGAGTGTCAATCATTTGGTGAATGTGTCATTTATGTAGAGAGTAGCAGCTTTCATTTCCTGCATATCCTGTATACTGTGTAGATGTAATCGCTTTTGATGAACAGCATTATTAGTGTTTGATTAAAGTGTAAACAGTTTTATTAGTCAGCTCTCATTCACAGTGAGAATCATCATGAGGAAGACGAAGGGTGGCAGTGACCTTCATCAGGGTTTTGAGCAGCCTCAGAAAAGAAGAAAACTAAGTTGAGCGCAGGGAGATGATGAGAAGCAGTCAGATGATAGAAGAATGCAGTAGTACAAGAGATGAGTCAGTGTTTCTTGATATAACAATCATTGCCTTTCAGATCAGAAATGGTTAATAATCCATTCTTAAGCATGATGGCAAGAAACACCACTGATAATGTTTCTTTCCTTTCATTCTGGTGCATTCAGAGTAAAGACAGACCGAGAGACAGAGGGAGAGCATGAGGATGCTGACAGGGCAGGGAGAGCAAGTGGCATGGAGCTGAGTGAGAAAAGGAGAGGTGGAGCCTGGTTCTCTTGAAAACGATGGTCTGGGGCTCGCTTTCACAGGGGTGCAGCACATATTGTGTGTGTGTGTGTAAGCTATGCATGCTACTTTCATATTACTTCCAGTTGCTACTTTTCTGATGCTAGGGAGTGAGTTGTCATGGTTACCAATATATAACACCAGACTTTCACAGGACTGGAGCTCTGTAATCAACTCAGATTTTGTGAGCAAAACCTCATATCCAGAGCTCATTCTCAAACGAGCCAAGGTCTTAACCAAGAATCAGTCCTGGGTTCAGACTTAAATATTTGGACAAGTGTGGAAACTTCAAATTCAACATTAAAATTCATTAAACTTTTATCTTTAATCTATAATTTTCATTAAACTAACATTTATGAAGACAGAGGCAGGTCAGCCACCAGTGAACCACTGAGAAGTATTTTTATTCACCACTGGTAAGCACAGTTTAAAGGAGGTAAAATCTTAAACAGTCTTAAATCTTTGTGGAGCCTTTAACTTAAAATAAAGAAATAAAAACACCAAAACACCACAATTATTATCCTTGTTTTTGTCACTTTCAGCTATCTAATGCCACGAGTTGTACAGTTATTTTCTGAAGTAAACCTGCTCCTGTATGCCATTTTCTCTTAAATGAAGATGATACAGTGAGAGCATGGGTGTGTTGTAGTAGGTTGTAATAGGTTTGTAGGGTGTGTAGTTATAGGTTTATAGGTCTAGGTTTTAATAAAATAAAAAGGAAAAGCCATACATTTATTTTCTTAAATAAATATACACTGCCTGTCCAAAATAAGGTCACCACCTGCATTTAACAAAGCAAATAGGTAAGAGCCTCCCATTGGATAATTACTGCATGGATGATTATGCTCCAGCGGGCAGCAGGTTATTTACCCCGAACTGATGCAGTGAGCAGCTTCTCATTTCTTAAACAACCATGTCGGAAGATACATCCTGTGGTCTTGGAAAAGATGTTAATCTGTTTCAGAAGGTCGAATTATTGGCATCAATCAAAGAAAACATCTAAGGAGATTTCTGAAACTACTAAAATTGTACAGCACATGCACCACAAAACAGGTTAACAATCGTGAGTAAAGCTGTAACTTTCAGATTTCAGACATCTTCAGGATGGAAGCTGCATTTCTTTCTTTATTAACTTGGAGAGAACAAAGAGTGGTTGGTCAGGGAACAACTGTTTATAGCTGCTATAACGTAAGTGACAACAGGAACTTGTTTTGGAGACGTGTGCAACATTAACTATGTAACTTACACCTGATTAAAAGTAGACGCACCATCACACCACCCTGTCACTCAGTATTTTACTAAAATAACACCTCACTGTGATTTACTCTTTACTTTCAGAAATTTATATTCAATTTGATGCTTAAATATATGAAACTGATTATGAGTCTGCTGCTTTCTGTAGTGCTACAGCTAAAGAGAATCTAAATGAACAAAACAGTATTCTTTTTGAAAAATATATTTAAAAAATATACTTGATTTAAATTGTCATTAAAACAATCATGCCATAGTTACCACAGTAAGGTTCATGAAAGATATACATTTCAAATCAAATCACTTTGTCACATCACGTTACTGGTATGTTAGATAGTACAAGTACAAGTGTGCAAGCTTCACAAGCAATAGTAGTACACAAAATATAAGAAATAAATATGCACATTATACATTGCCATAATGTAAATAAGACAAATGCATGATATATTAATAATTCACCTGTTGTAAATGTTTTTCACACAAAACAACCCAAACAAGGTAGTGTCTATACCTCGAATATGCTAATCTTATTAAAGCAAGTACAAAAAATGTATAATCATGATTATTCATCAGAAATGAGCATTTTTACTCTTCAAAAACACAACAGGAAGAAGGTGCTGAAAGTTTAAGTGCACTTTAAAGAGGAGAAATGATCAGCAGATCGAGTTTGCGGGTCACGGGTAAAAGAGGACATTTTCCCAGCATGAAAGAATAAAGAATTTATATTGCAAATGAATTTCTCCTAAAATATGGTGAGATTCTGCGCTGATTTTTAAAGCATGCATTTCCAGGTTTCCTCAAATTTGTATCCCAACTATGGCAATGTCCAAACCTGCACCAATGACCAGGAACTGGCCCTAATACTTCATCTACTGCAAAATGGAGAAGTGTTTCTTCTTTATGGTCTTTCAGTGTCAGTACAAACCATGTCACTGTAGTGTGCACACATTTCTGTCTGCAGTAGGCCTTTCTTCATCTCTTAGTGTAGAAACTTGCACTCCATAATGCCCCTCGGTCCTCCCCCAGTCTATGCAGTACTTCCTTAATTTCCAAACTAGCCTAGAGAAGGTCTCCTGGGAACTGAGGGCTTCTTCAACTCGCCCAATTTGGCATAAACAATCTATTCAACTGCATTTCATCCTTTTTATATTTTAACTTAGTGTTTTGTTTGTAACTTAATTCATTCTGACATTTGCAGGTTTCTTTTTGCACACAGCAGGAATTAATGCTCTCATCTGTGGGAAATGTGCTTATTGGTACATGATGCTGGTTTTGTTCTAAAGAATTCAACCTGCTTTCTTGCAAAGTCCTAGGAAAATAACATCAGCCATCAGTAATTATCTGAGGTAAGCAAGCAGAAGTGTGGCAGTGTGTAAAAGATGGGTTGATGGTTACATTTGGAGGGTTGAAGGTTAAATCATTGACTGGAAAAAGCCTTGGATGAAATTCCATTATTTATCCACAGCACTGATATAAACTTCACACTTCATTCATTCCTCTGCACCTCCATCTGAAAGAGAGAAATTATATTCAGCATTAAATAGAAGTAAGATACTGACTTCTTACACAAACACTGTAAAGGAGATTTCAGTGATATTTACTTTAATACTGACTTACAAGACAGCATCATTAACCAGAATTCATAAGACATCAAAGACTTAATTATTGTCTTTTAAGAGAATTTTTTTATCATGTACTTTTTGTCACTCACTAACAAATGATTCTCTTATGGTGGTGTTTTTTCTGTTTGTTTTATAATTTCTAAAATTTATAAAGCCAGTAGCTTTAGTTGTCCCTCTTCAATACACTCCTGGCTGCTGCCTAGTGATGGATCACCACTGCCTTGTCCTGAAAAGCACCACAATCATTTGATTTATTAGGGAAGCACAGTGTCATTCCCTCTACAGGAAACATGATATACAGGCAAATTCACAAGGTTTCCCCAGTCACTCTTCTGAGTGTCCAAGACATGGATTTAGGTTTCACAGAAACAGCCTGGAATTTGAATTTTTTTATAATTTTTTTTTACCAGAGTCACTTGAGCTGTCAGGATCATTTTCAGCAGCTTTACTCTGTGATCCAGTAGTGACATGTGTCGCTGGAAAAAGAAAGAAAAGGTCAGTTACAATCAGTATTTATTTTTCATTATTCAATAACACATTCATTATTTCTAAAGAAATCAAATGTTTCAAACATGACCACAGCCAGTGGACTTCCTTTTAGAAATGTATTGTTGATATGACAATAAAAGGTGTTATACTGTCCAAATATTTGTAATAGGAATAACACTGTTCATCCCTAAAACCTCACTGAAGAACAGCACGTGTCAGTAAGCAGCAGTTTCAGTTCATCTGTTTTCATGTGTTATGTCTACAGGTATGTGGATACCTTTAAACGTGTGGAAAATGGTAATAGTGCGCAACCAGACACAACCAAATAGTGAAGAACACCACAGACAAGTGAAATGTGTATATGTGTATATGTGTGTGTGTATATATATATATATAGAAACTTTATATATACAAAGTATATACAACAAAAATATCTACAAAACAAACAGGTTGGCTTCAAATGACAACACCAAACAAAGGAACTCAGCACAACAAAACGTCCCTACCCTATCTGAGATTTTAGTGCTTTCTAACTAGTGAGACCCAAAACCGAACCAAAACAAATTCTCACTAGCTACTCTATCTATCTACAAAACAAAACTTACACAGGGTGGTGTTGCCTCTAACCTAATGTGTCTATACAATTCAGTCTCCTACGTGGTGCACAATGTAAATGTATAAGGTATTAACAAATTCGAAGTGATAACAATATATACACAACAGGTGAAAGAAAATCTATACAACAGAAATGGCTTTGTAGGAAAAAGAAAGTGAAACTAACCTAAACCAACCTGATATATAAATATATATACACCATATACACTTGTCTGTACAAACGAACTTCAACAACTAACTCTCCAACAATTGCCAACTCTCTCTAACACAAACTAACCAAAGGCCTCAAAACTCCCTCCCGGAACATCGCGGGGTTGCGGCCTTTAAAAGGCCCGAAGGCGGGACATCCGGAGC
>JAQMYM010033555.1:0-19002 GCA_030014255.1 Parauchenoglanis ngamensis | reverse complement strand
CTGCATCACTGTCTGGTATGGAAACTGCACCGTATCGGACCGCAAGTCCCTACAGCGGATAGTGAGAACAGCTGAGAGGATCATCGGAGTCTCTCTTCCCTCCATCACTGACATTCACTACACTCGCTGCATCCGCAAAGCCACAAGCATTGTGGACGACCCCACACACCCCTCACACACACTCTTCAGCCTCTTGCCATCTGGTAAGAGGTACCGTAGCATTCGGGCCCTCACTGCCAGGCTCTGCAATAGCTTCTTCCCCCAGGCTGTCCGACTTCTGAACACTCAGGGACTGGTCTCACACACACGCATACACACACACACACACACACACACACACACACACACACACACACACACACAATACATCGCTGGCACAAATATAATATAATACTGTACTAAATACTCCATATATACTGTGCAATATTTAACGCTGTGCAATATTTGACTCTGTGCAATATTTGATATTTGTTCAGCTGTGCAATATTGTTGAGTGTTCAGCTGAGTGTTCAGCTGTGCAATATTTGACTCTGTGCAATATTTGATATTTGAACATGACCCTGTGGGATATTGAAACATTCCTCCTAGTGTGTAGTCTGAAGTATGTGCTGTGTTCTTTTCTGTATGTCATGTATGTTATGTCCAGTATGTCCTTAGGTCATGTAAGTCATGTCTAGTATGTCCTTGTGTTTTTGCACTTTGAGCCAGGAGAAATGTAATTTCGTTCTACTACGCAGTTTTGAATTGTATGGTCTGAATGACAATAAAGTTCACTTTGACTTTTTTGACTTTGAAGACTGACTTTCAGTCCTTTCATCCCTGCCTCCAGAGGGAGGGACGGAGGAGAGATCTAATTAATAGGCGAACACCAATCTGGACAGGAGTCATATTGGTGTACATGGAAATTCTGTGGTGCATCAAAGGGTGAGTAGATACAGTAAGAAGTAAGTAAGACAGTAAGCAAAGACCAGATTTGGAATCCATGCCCCTTTACAGATGCAGATGTAACAATTTGTTGATGGATCATCTTTTAGAGACCACACAGGTACTCATGCAGGATATGCAGTTGTGCAACAGACATCACAGAACACATTTGTGGTTGTACAGGCCACTAAAATTCCACAACATTGCTCAGCACAAAAAGCAGAAGCTAAAGCCTTAGCATAACTTGCCAACTTCCTGCAGGACAGACAGTGAATATATTCACAGACTCAGCATATGCTCATGGTGATTGTCATTTGTTTGGGGCAGTATAGAAGCAAAGAGATTTCAAGAAAACAGATGGAAGCCCTATTCAGCACCTGTCAGAAATTACAAATCTAATGACCTCTATGATGAGACCCCACAGGCTGGCCATTGTTAAATGCCAAGCACACAAAAAAGGAAATTATGCAGTAACTAAGGTGAATGCAACAGTGGACAAATCAGCAAGGCAAGCCTCGGGTTGTTCTTCTGCCATTATGGCTCCCACGGTAACAGTTCAGCCACACTTCACACACATTAGATGATGTTTTAGCTATGCAGGAAAGGGCCTCTAAACATGAGAAACAGCTATGGGAAGAACGAGGAGCAGTGATTGACTCACATGGTTTATGGCAGAATCACGAAGGATTGTTAATTGCCCCACTAGCACTTGTTACCATTTTAATCAGTGATGTGCATGGTCTAGACCATTGCGCAAGAGGGGAGGTTTTACATAAAATAAAAAAGGCAAGGCTACTGGTCTCCATACTTTCAAGCACATGTAGACAAAGCTTTAGGTGAATGTGAAATCTGTGCACGACATATGATTATGTCGAAAAGGTTAGACCAATAAGGGGCCAAAGGTACATGCTAGCCAATCGACTAGAAAAGATTCAGTAGATGGGTGGAGGCAATTCCAACAAAAGCACCATCAGCAGCAAATATACTGAAATTCCTCACAAGGGAGGTATTCCCCAGTTTTGGCATTTTGTTCATCATCAGCTCTGACAATAGCACTCCATTTATTGAAAATGCTTTAAGAAATGCCATAGCCTGCTTAAGAATCCAGTGGACACTGGGATGCGTGTATCACCCCCAGTCTGAAGGTGTGATTAAGAGATATGGCACACTAAAAGCAAAAATTGCAAAGATTTCTACACAAACTGGTTTAAACTGGATAGATGCACTGTCATTAGCTTTGATGCACTACAGAACTCAAACGCACAGTGAAACTCATGCAACACCTCCTGAAATGCTCACTGGAAGGCCAATGCCAAATCCAGGCCTTAGAGAAAGGCCCACTGATAGGCCTACCTATGAAGAGCCCTCTTCGGAACAACTGGAAGGTGAACTTCAAGCATATGTTAAACAAATGACCAGAATAGATCAGGCCATCTATTTCAGGTACTACAACACCAACAAAGGCCCCTGGCAGACATGTAGTGGATGTGTGGAGGAGCATGCCTTAGGCACTCCCTCCCTCAGTCTCTGGTCAGGCTTATGCACCAGAGTAATATTAGTAACCAACAAACAGCTGTATAAGGAAGGAGAAGAGACGATCTCAGAAATAGACTGTTACAGAACGAAGTTATACCCCTGACCAAGAAGCGGGGTTCGAGTCAATAATTCACCAAATAGGAAGCAACAAAAATGTAGCGTGGATAAACTATATCTATTACAACCAATAGAGATTCATTAACTACACTGAAGATGCCCTTAAGGCATTGTCAGCTACGAACTTAATGATGTCAGAACAGACAAGCCCTGGATCGGTTAATGGCAAAAGAATTGGGGGTTTGTGTCCTGTTTGGAGATCAATGTTGCACCTTCATACCAAAAAATACCACCCCAGAAGGATCCTTCTCCCAGGCAATGGAAAAGATAAGCAATTTAAGGTGGGAGTTGAAGAAAAATTTAGGATTTGTGATGCTCTCTACAGATTCTCAAACATGTTTGGCCAGTGGGGCGGCTGGCTGGTAAAAATGGCAATCAGTGTTGGGGTCATGTTATTAGTTGCATCACTAATTCTGTGCTGCCTGTTGCCCCTCTTATAAGAATTGTGCCTGAAGGCAAGCAAGTGTTGGTCACAATCTGAGCATAGGGAGCCTGGAGGGGCAAAGAAACACTGCTGCTAGAATCATTTGGCACACAACCTTATCCATATATCTCATTTATACAACCAAGCAGTTGAAGTTCAAGGGCACATCAATGATAGCTTGGCAGTGCTGGGATTTGAACTCATGACCTTCTGAGCACTAGACCAACATTTTAACCAGTGAGCTACCACTGCCCACATTTGAGTCTAATATCCAATCAAAGCAGTAACACAAATCTGTCACAAGTCTTGAAAGCTCCTGTTATTTATTACTATAATGCATATACAATTTTTAATGGGGTTAAAAAAGGATAAACCATCATACGTGATTTTAAATTTAATATTCACAGAATCACAATATCACAGTATTCAGTATCATAGAAGAGCCAGATCCAATGCCTAAGGAGAACTTCTTGCCAGAGGAAGCAATTGAGGAGTGGCAGAATTGAATAGAAGAGCAGGAGGACATCTGCTGAAGCAGGGAACAGCTGTAGGAGGGAATAGGCAATTTGTCAATTGGGCACTGGAAAAAAAGAGAGATTTTGCAGGTAGGAAGGCGGAACAAGATCTTGCCTGATCAAAAAAAAGAAAAAAGAGGCCAGGCATGCCCTTGGGCCACGAGCCAGATTAATAGGCTCAAGTTGATATAAGCAAACTCATATACTTATATATTTAGTTTATATTCAGAATCTATATACTTCTGTGAAGCTGCTTTTCAGCAATGTCTGTTGTTAAAAGTGCTATATAAATAAATTGAATTGAATACATGTAAACCGCTTGACAGCTTAGCTTAGCATAAGAATCGTGTATATAAGTATTTATCTCTGAAAGTTTTGCCTTAGGTCCTGAGAGTCTCAGAGTTTTGGTTTAATGGTTGTAAGTTTCCTTTTGCAGTACCCCAAGTCTCAGAAGTAGTAAAAAATGTAATAATAATAGTAAAAAAAAATGTAGGGTAGGTCATAACACCCTGTAAGTTTCCTTTTGCTAAAAATTTTGAAGTTCTATTAACATTGGGATAGGTGTTCTGTTTGTAGTCTGTACTCTTTGCTGGAATCATAAATTGCAGGCTTGTGCCTGTCACAGGCCTTGCAGAGCATGACCTTAAAGAGTGACTGTTGTTGAAACTGGCTAGAGTGTTATTCTGCATGCTTAACACCTTAACCAATTAAAAGGATTATTGTTGTTCATACTCAGTAAATGTTGAAACTGTAAAGACGGTCAAGGAGGAGGAAAGATAGTAAAATGGGTAAGATGCCTTAACAAAGCAATGCCATATATTTGAATTCCAATTGGCTTATCACCTCAGCATGCCCGATCTTACAGCAACAAAATGGCATTGGACACAGAAGATGCTTGGATAATGGTGAACTTCCAATTGGGGTGCCAGGGGCCCCCTTCCAGTACTGCAGCAGCGGCTATGCACAAATATGCCACAGCAGCAGAACAAGCCTGCCAACAGGAGCTGAGGACCATGGAAGCATGATGGTGACAAGCGGCACCTCAGAGAACTTGCAAAGCAACCTCTCACAGGTGCTGGCATTCACGCTGTCAGACAGAGAGATGAACTGGGGTTGCATGTCAGCCATATTCACCTTTGTCGGAGCTCTGGCAGGGGAAGTTGTCTCAGTGCCCCATGGCACTGAGGACCCAGAGCCCATTGCTCAAAGCCTGGCAGGTTTCCTGACAGTCTGCTGTGATGACTGGGTGAGAAACAGAGGTGGGCAAGCTTTCGCTGCTTACATGCAGACCGCCACAGAGGTGGTGGTGACCCTGGTAGCCATCCGTGACCTACTCAGATGGGAGTCCTCGTCGCAGTAGTGGCCATCGCCTTCTTCTTCTGCTAAGAGAAGACCATGCTGAAAGGTGGTAATCACATGTTGCCATGATCAATTGTTGAAGCTCCTCCCTGGCCTCTTCTGTTTTGTGCTTTAGGCTTCATAAGGTTAGGGGATGGTACCTCCAGCAGTAGACGGGGAAAACTGTGAGTGAAGTGCTAGTAACCTCTCCTTACAATACCTATGGGTGTCTCTACGGGGCGCAAAGTCGCAAGGCACAGAAGATGAGAGGACAAACAACTGAAGAAGTAGTTCGGATTTTGAAGCCAAAAAGGGGGTGAAGTAAATGTGAAGGCAAGCTAGAACAAAATGAGAAACAATGTCTGTATGCATGTGAGTGTGTGTGACACTTGGCTAGAATACAAGACAGGTGTCAGACTGGTGAAGCTATAATAAAAAGGGAAACATGTCCATGTGTGAATGTTTGCGTGCTTACTGTGTAAGCAGCCCTCCCTTACAGCTATATGTGTGTGCGTACCATATTGTAACCAAGTGCCTAGAATGTTGCTTTGACTATAATGACCATACCCATATGAGGTAAGAAAATAATGCTGGAAGAATATAATGCATGATAGCCAATCGTTGGAAGACAATGCAAATGATGCATATAATGTGATCTAAAAGAGGAAGGGTATATAAACCCCAGAAAATGCAAATGCATGCACATGATGGGTATATAAACTCCAGAAAAGCAGAAAAAAACCCTCTTTTTGGTCCCTGTCCTGCGTAATTGTTACGGTACCATCTTACACTAATTAAACATTTTATCGCGTACACTTTTGACTCCTGGTATCTTCTTTGCATTTTTAAATTGGGTATTAATTTGCCATGACAACATATAAAACCAAATGCACTTTGACCCAGGCCATTATTGTTATCAACTACAATAAATAGATTTTCTTTAAAAATACTATTAAAATATTTTAAAAGAAAATAATCAAAATGCAATAGCTTTTTGACTGTAAGTGTTACATATGTAAAACCAAATGTACTGTGAAAAAAAGGTTATTACTACCAACCAGAAGAAACAGATTTTTAAATCTTCTTTGTATTTCTTTTTATTTTTATTGTTTTTTTTAACCTGATAATTAACTTATGTTAATATGATGTTGATGATGATTAGTATGATGTTCTCCCAGCTGAATCTTTTTAAACTTTCTTGCTTTTTCAGCCATTTGTTGCCCCGTGCCAACTTTTTTGAGATCTGTAGCAGGCATCAAATTTCAAATGTGCTCATTTAGTGGATAAAGGTGTACAATTTCCCAGTTTGAACATTTGTTATGTTATCCATGTTCCGTTGTGAATAAAATATTGGCTCATGTGATTTGAAAGTCTTTTAATTATCATTTTATTCAACGTTAAAGAACATCCCCACTTTTCTGGAATTCAGGTTGTATTACAACTGTTGTTTTCTGCTTCTCATCAACCACCACTATGTCTGGCTTGTTGGCCAGTAGCTGCTTATCTGTCTGGAACTTGAATTCCGACAGGATCTTAGCACTGTTGTTCTCATCCACTTTCAGTGGTGTCTCCCATCGGGACTTGGGAACTTCTAGCACATACGTGGCGCAGATGTTTCTGTACACTATCCCTGCCACTTGGTTATGCCTTTCAGTATTTGCTGTTCCAGCTAGCATCTTGCACCCAGCTATAATGTGCTGGGCAGTCTCAGGGGCATCTTTGCACAGCCTGCACCTTGGGTCCTGCCTATTGTGGTAAACCCTTGCCTCTACAGACCTATGGATGAGTTGTTTTCCATATTTCTTGTTTTGTGTCAGTTTTAATGCATAAGGCTATTGTATAATGAAATGTTTGATTTACTTAAATAATAAACATACATTTTAAATAGGTTTTCATAGTTAGTTCAAGACACAGTATACATAGTGTATTTATTTATAAGATCTGATAATATAGTAGAGACCTTAGCCTTTGAGTTGGACCAGCTCTAAAAGGAACTTCTTAACTCAGGTCTCAAAAGAGTATGAGTCTGCATGCGCGTCTTCAAAAGAAACCTCTTGGCTCAAATCTCAGTGAGTGTGTGTGTCCAAAAGGAACTCCCTGGGACACATTTAAAAACAATTTTGCCAGAATGAGAAAGAGAGAAATTGAAAGAGAAAGGGAGAGAGACAGAGAGACAGAAAGACAGAGAGAGAGAGAGAGAGAGAGAGAGAGAGAGAGAGAGAGAGAGACTCACCATCGTGTACAACACAATGTCAGCTGAAGGTTCAAAGTGTAAGACCCCTCATATTTAGTTAGACATCAATGGTTGACCCTGAAGTATTAAATGTGATCTTTGACTTTAGCATATGTTCTGGTCAAACAGTAGTTTCAGCAGAATAACAGAATTGTCACTGTAGCCCTCACTCAAAAAATAATGGCAAAATATAATTTAATTTTGCATTTGCTTTTTACAATAAAATTAACCATGTATTTTCAGGTAAAATCTACTTGACTTAAATGGGTAAATATTGTACAAATAAAACAAATCAAACCTTTTCTCATTTCTTTTAAGCAAATTTTACTTATTTCATGCAATAGAGCTTAAATAAAGTATATAAATCTAAACACTTTAAAAAGTACACATAATCCAAATATCACTTCTTGTTCTGATTTTGCAAGTCATTTATTGTCATTATTGCTAAATGGCTAGTAACACCTTAAACCATGCATTCTAATGGCTGCACACAAACATACACAAAGATCATTCAATTGACCAAGAACACAAAGAGAGTGAACTAAGAAAATCTGAAAGAAAACATTTCAAAATATGGTAGCCACAGGATTTAAACCCAACATGAAACAAGAAATGTTGGAAACAACCCTTCCATAATGCTCAAAATTAAATCAATTAAAGTTTCTCTGTCCCATATGCAAATGGATTTCAAAAGCCATGTCCCCACCATTAGTATGGTGTATTAATTTTACCTTCATGCAATTGTTTTAATTTCAATTTTGATACTACACGTATGTGAAGGGAAAAAATGTGTGCAGCATTGAAGCAAACTCATTGTCCTCTTCTGGCTGGCTGGCACAAGACTCCAATTGGAGTCTAAAATAAACATTGCTTTGTGAGCACTTGAAAAATGAAGCAAATTTATCCCAGTACGCTTAGTAAAATATACACTTTGGGTTTTAGCCACACAGAGCTTCAGGTAATGTTCACATCAAACATCAGAATGGGGAAAAATGTGATCTCAGGGCCAGTGTTATGGTTGTTAGTTGTTGACACTCCAAAAAATCAGATTCCACTTTGTCTTGAATTAGAATAGGATACAGTGGTTTTAAAAAACATTTCTCCCAAGCATGCTGTTTTCTATTAGTTAAGATCTTGGCATATTAGCTCAGAAATAAAGCAATAACAGTAAACGGGACCTGAAAGATTCCACCAAATGCTTAAAGTCTGGTGTATGTAAGCACTTTGGTTTCCCAGTAAGTTACTACACTGACCTAAATATGACAGTTCACTGTATCTGCCAAATATGAGTACCATACACAGGAAACAAAATCATGTCTAGGCCTACAGAAAGCTAGCTGAATTTGATAATACAGCACTACTAATTAGTTATTGATACTAAATAGATATGTTTATCAATAGACTGCATTCCATGCCGTTGCTTTTGCAGTTTATTATTTTACATTTGTAGCTAGAATTTGTTAAGTTGTGTTTAGGTCACTTTTCAAGTATTAAACCATATTTTATTACAAATATCATGTCTTTCATTATTCAAGATTTATTATAATTTGATAAATAAAAATCTAATACTATATTATAGTGTGGTATATTTTGTTCGAATATCACTATAGGTCAGCAGACTGGTTACTGTGTAAGGCATGGATATTGTGCACTTCAGAGTTATCTGCATACCAGCTTGTTACTACTTGATGACAAAACACAAAAAACGCAAAGACAGACTGAACACTGAATATCCCCCAAACCCTATAATATATAGCACTTTCCATGCAGATGAAGCTAACTGGCCTCTCCAATTCCTGCTGTCCTCAGAGGTGATGCCCAAACATATTAATCATGTCAAGTCAGGATGTTGCCTCTTTAAAGTACAGTGGATATAAAGCTGTTTCTGTAGGATTTTGTTGACATCTTCTGGGTTTCATTTGACTGCTGAAGCCATGTATGTTACAATTCCTGTATGGTATCTCAATTTTTGAAATATATCCATCAGGAAAAAGGTATAAAAAATTCCTAAAAACAAAAACTTACCAGAGAGGCTGCCAAGAGACGAAGGGCAATATTAAAGGAGCTGCAGGAATATCTGACAACTACCGAGTTGTCTCTGCATGGGACAACAATTTCATATTCTTCATTCATCTGGACAATGGGGCAGGGTGGCCAGACAGAAGCCCTTTCTTACAAAAAAACATTAAAGCCCAACTATATTACCCTAAACCATTTGGCAAAATGTGTTATTGTCTGATGACAGCATTTCCAAAAGGTATAATGAAAATGTTTGGCACAAAAAATCACATCACCAAAAGAACACCATACCTAAGATGAAACATGGTGGAGGCATCATCGTGCTTTATGGCTGCTTTGCTTTAGCCAGAACTATTATTATTAAGGTAGAGGGAATCATGAATAGCTATAAGTACCAGTCAATTTTAGTTCAAAACATTCAGGCATCTGCTAGTAAGCTAAAAGGTAAATGTTTTTGAATGACCTAGCCAGAGCCCAGACCTGAATCCAACAAAAAATCTGTGGGGTGACCTGAAGCAAGCTATGGACAGGAGATTACATTATATTCATGTATATACATTTTTGACCACAACTGTATGTGCTTTTCTAAATGATGTCCAATCATTTGAATCTCAAAATAATCAATGCAAACAGGATGTACCTGAGCTCAAATTGGAGTGCCTTATTCAAGAGTTTGAATAGGTATCCAAATGAGATATTTCTGTTTTTTTTATTTTTCATACATTTGAAAAAACATCATTTATTAATCGTTCTGTGCAGATTAATGGTCTAAACACCAATTTAAGTTAATCTATTTGAAATTAAGTCTATAACTCAATAATTTGTGCAAAAACTGAAGGGGTCTGAATACTTTCTGAAACCTTGGAATATGGTGGCCATTGTAGCACATCACCACACCATGGATGATGTTTCATTGTGATGTGATGTGAACTTTGATTAGTTACAACATTTCTGAAGAGACTAAGATGCTTTTGTCTATTTTGCCCTATGGTAAACAAAGAAACAAAGAAACAAATAAGAAAAACCCACTAGAAATGACTGATAAACTTAATCGCCAGTGTCACCCAGATCTAAGCTCTTTGACGACCATGACTTTGGATCCATAATCCATAATAGTTGGATTTAAAAAAAACTTTTTATTTGGGGTTAATAAGAATCACTTAATTAATGACAGGTATATGATAATTATTTTTGAACGTAAGTTTGGGATCTGCATTGTGTCATGATCTGCCTCTCGCTGCACGCATAGCACGAACTTTGAGCTCTTGATACTCTGCATCATGCCTGGCGCCTCAGAATACTCCCACATTTTGCCATGAACTACAACCAAGGACTACAGTTCCCATGCAACCAAGATGACTGCAAATTGGATGCAGGTTCATCTCATTCACATACTCATTTCATGCCGCATTTAAAAGGACTCTCAGTTGAACTAAGTCTTTGCGAAGCATCAGTTTAGCCCTGGGTACTGCTATTGCCAAGCCGTTTGTTATTGTATCTGCTACTCTGGTTTCAGACTCTGTTTTTTCTGCTATTTAGATATTGTCTTTTGCCTTCTCTACGTTGCTCTGTTTGCTGATCGCCCGACTTTGTTTCTGTTTGGGATTGTGTATTCTACCTGACATTTTTGTAACTCCTACCTGCACTTGGTGTCCAGCCAAACCCCACACACGTGACACACTGACTGATGGTTTAACTGAAACATAGGCACAGGAATAGGAATTTCACCAAGATTTTATTGGGATTATCTCATACAGGGTGACAAGTAATCTTAACTAATCTTAAAAGATGACTGTTTCAGGGAAACTACTGTACTCCCAGCTTGTCCACTTCTCACGTAACTGCCTGAACAGCAAATAATTATGTATGAGGTCTGAATACATATATGTGCAATTTCCGAATTAAATCTTTCATATGCAACTCTGAATACAGCCCTAAGAATGATGTGATAACCTTGATCTATGTATTATAAAGCAGGCGACAATGTGTAGAAATGGGGAAAAAGTTGTCATGTCTTGTTTTGCACTTACATGAAGACATTTTGTCAATAACTTTATGACAACTATTCAACAACAACCATGCAGATATGAGAAATAGTCACTCTTTTAAATGGACAATTTGCTATCTGGGACATCTTTTAAATGATTAAATCATAAATATATGTACATGATTTCAACTAATTCTATACTAATTTTCCATAATCGTAGGCATATAGGCATCATAAATATATTCAGTATCAGTCATGACAATGTTAGAACCTTATTAAAAAAACTAGCCCAGGCATGTTATTTTCTCTACCCAAGATTTTTGGGTTCAGGGTTCAGCTTCCTGCTTGATGCGTTCTACACCTCCTTATATGACATGACATCAATTAAGTCATCTATCAGGTAATTCTACTACAAGAGGTTAGTAAAATACGTTTTAACTTCCACTTAAAAGGCCAGAAAATAAATGCTTCTGAGTTATGCTGCCTGAGTTCAGTTTACCTGATTCCCCAATAACACCTTCATAAACACTACAGTTGAGTATTCTTAACTGTAGCACAGCCTAAATCAACAGACAACGTGAAGCTGGAACCCTGCAGTCCTCGCTTTCCTTTTACAGCAGGTGGCAAAAGCAAGGACACAAACAGTCACAATATGGATTCAGTGTCACAACCTGTCACAAGGACAAAGGCACAGCACACACAAACGTCAATGTGAAATCCCCTGAGAAAAGCTACCTATGGCAACAACCCTTCTCTATTTTTTAACTCAATTAATATATGGATGTGTTTGGTGGGGTGGAATTGGCGTTTCTATGGACACGGAATGGAAAGTTACTCAGTTTATGATGGAGTTTGTACATTTAAAGCTCCTGTGCCTCCTTGTGGCTGATCTTGGTTTAACAGTTTAGTGAATAATTCACAAAAGGATTTGAAGAAGGTTCAGAGAAATCCTGATGTGCCATTTACCTAACCCATATGTCCACTTTATTATATGATCTTTTGTGTGAATTTGTGTATTATAAGTCAAAGCATAATTTTAGATAAGAGTAAGTGTGGTGCTGGAATATAGAGAATGTAAATAAGCACAGTAGCATGCAGCTGTTGTAGTGGAAACTTTATGGATCCAAACTTCCTGTTGATGGTCACCACTACTCAAGCAGTGGCTAAATAAGAACCTACACATGCAAACATGTTGAGAAAGATTTAAGACCTTTTACAGCTCTCTACTTCAAATTATGACATTCTGTACTGTTCCATTCCATCATCCTGTAAATCATTCAACTTACCTGAATCCTGACAAAACTTCCATCATGTATTTTGTATATCTCTGTACAACTAGATTCCACATTTAGAGATTTCTCTGTGTTAACACAGGAAGACCAGGGCATTTTAAGCTATTTACTTTCTGAAACCTTCTAAGCCAGGACATTAAGGAAACACAGTGGAACAGATTTGATTGATTTTAAATGTGGATCACATTCACTACTGACAAATATTCACTGTTCATTCATATTCATAATTTTTTTGAAACACAACCCTATTTATTGTTTTTAATAAACATAATCTAAAAATATTACAAGGGCAAAATTGCAAGAGCAATTTTAGTAGCTGCTAGAAATGAGACTCTTGAAGAGAAAAGATGTCAGTATTATAAACTCTCCATGCATATGTTTACATGATCAAAAGATGAGATCAATCACTCAAATATTATCATTATTAATCATTTCATTAATCAATCACTTCTGCACATTTCAAAAGAAAATGTACTGTTAGATTTCACTACATAATATAGTGTGTTATATCTAAACAGAAATATGTTTTGTACATGCTACAAGTATTTGTTTGTTAAAATGAATGTTGTCACAGTCAGAAGGTCTTTGCTTTTGAGAGGATTTCTACAAAAACTATACTTAGAATACCTATACTTAGAACCTTAAAACTTCACTTCAGATGAGGTGATATTTTTATTAAGTTTCTTATAGGCCACCTCGCATTTAAGGTAGGCATGCAAAAAAAAAAAACATGAGAGGACTAGAGCAATAACAGGAGGAGGGGGAGAGGGAGGAAAAGTGCAGAGAGTGAAAGGTACTCTTTCAATATGCTAGCCTTTAGGAACTTTAGGAAAATTTTAAACAGCAGAATAACCAGTTGTTTTTGCTTTCTATCTGTGTTCCCTTTGTGGGTGTCTTTCTTGTATTCCACTTGCATCAATTTCTCTGGCATCTCTCTGTTTGAGTAGGGTTCTTAATCCACTATCCCTTGTGTTCTTATTTTCAGGCCTGATAGAGGGGCACGACTCTCCTGATCCCCTGCCTGCAAACTGGACAAGTTGGCTGAGGGAGTGCCTCATAGCAGCTGTAGCAACAACACACATGTCCACAATCCAGGAAGACACACCCTCTCGGGTTACTCAAACAGATTATACATGCATTCTCAACGTCCTCCTCCCCTTCCCCTATCTGTCCAAACTCCCTCTTCATCCTTTCTCTCTCCCATTTCCTCTGGAGCTGTCTATAACTGCGGAGCCCTGCCCACAGAACCACGGCGACGCCCACCAGAGCAAACATGCCTGCCAGGGCCCACCAGCAGGATGCCTGGCCCATCTGGTCAAGTCGGAGTGACTCAAACTCAGCCGTGGTCAGGAAGTAGGTAGAGCCATCAGTCGGGGGGCGGAGTTTAAGCAGGCGGTCTGAATCGAGGATGAGCTCCCCAGCAGCGGTGATGGACACCCCAACCCTCAGCATTTCCTCTGTCTCCAGCTGGCCCTTGCTCTTCTCGCCACTCAAATACTGGCTGAGCAGGTCACTAAAGCCATAGTCTGCCTGGTGGAACTTCTCATGCACTGTTTCCATCTCAGGGCCAGATGCCTCCAGTGGACGAAGCACCCGCACCCGTGCTCCGTCTCCTCCCACCAGAGCAAAGGGCACGCTGCTCACACGCTCATGCAGCACACGCTCACGGTCCATCCTGCAGAAGAGAGAAGCAGTGTGTCTCTTTATGATGAATGGAAAAGAGGATGTGTGTGTGTTTGTGTGTGTTTTATTAGAGTCAGCAAGACTAGGAGTCAAAAGTGGGTTTTCATCTGAAATATTTCTAAATAATTTTTTGTCTTGTATGAATTAAATAGAAAATATTGCTGCAAGCAGCAATGAAGGGCCCTCAAACCTCCAGTAATATCACCAGATTAACACAACACATACTTTTTGACTAAGTATGTGAAATGCCTCCCAACATCCATACCCATCATCACAAATAACTGTATAGCAAATCTGACATGAATATGGTGAACCATCTAGGAGTAATATATTTGAGATGGGTGAAAGAGCCACTGCTTCTGTTGCAGGATGGTGCATTTCCATCATAACCATCATAACCAATAACCTGTAATGTTTGAGCCATATCAAGCAATGCATAGAGAATTTAGATAACCTGTGATTTGGCCAGCATAAGGAGAGAATGCACAATGTAAAATTCAACATTGTCTCACCAGGTGCGTGCCAAACTGTTCCACACCAGTTTATGCTCCCGGAGGAGCAGTTTCTGAATAACACCAACCGTTCCTTCCTTAAATTGACTGCTCAGAGGCTCCTCTATTGCCTGCACTGTGCCTGCAGAGACAGGGAGATAAAGAGGACACAGGATGCATTTGTAACTGGTCCATATCCATTTGTAAATGCAAGATCATGAATAACCCTATGAATCAGCACAAGCTTGAGTGAATTACTTAGCTAATAAAATTGACAGTATTTAAAACAGCAAAACAGCATTATATTACATAAGGACTAAACTTGAGAAAAACTCATCCGGTCAATAAGATTCTCAGTATGATTCCTGTTTGAAGAATAAAAGCAGCTTACCTTCAATAACAACATATTTCAGACACTTTCCAGGTGTGGTATTCAGAAGATCGACCAGTTGCTCATTTAAAGTCAAATGAGGAGCATCCTGAAACCATAAATCCACATATTACATGTGCACGTCTTTAAATATTCAGAAATGCTTACAAACGCAAACCTAATTCCTACATTATAATAATTAATTGATCATAACTATGTTGCTGAATTAAAAGGTGCACAATCTGCATTTAAATGGCTCTTCTTGTAAATCAAAAGAAAACTTATGTAAACAGTATGGTCCTTACATTGAGTTTGTCCACTGCTTTGCGTTTCTTTCTGTATAAATAATAGAAGAGGCCCGAGAAAGCAATGCTGGAACCTAAAAACACTGCCTCCACTATCTCAACAGAGATTTCATCCATCTTCTTCTTTCTAACTTGTTAACCCTCACAGGGTGAGCTGTAAACACAGAGAAACAACAAATGAATGTGATACCCTTTAATAAATTAAATTACAATATTCTTTTAAATTGGATTTTGTAAACACTTCAACATTTCCGTGTATCAAAATAAAATTCATTTTAGTCACTTTTGTCTCCCAAAGTGTAAAAACAGCAGGCGGTGCGACTGTTTAACTATATGTACAAATTAAATAAACTATTAGAATGGCTTATTTCTAATAAAAAATCAATCTAAATAAAATAGTTTGGCCTGATTTTATGTTTACAACCTTTACATTTATATGTTGTAAAAGAACAGCTTTAAAATTATTCAACTCATTCAAAAACCTTTGCCCATAAATTCTTCCTCTGAAGGAACATGACTGCCAACAAAAGACATGTTTTACTTTGGCATATTTTTTTTGGCACGTTTTACTCTTTCATATGGAAAGAGTGGGTCAGGGTAATAAAGAAGAACTCAAATAACCTTAAAGATGCAATGACATTGTTAGTAGCCCTTTCACAAATACTGAAAAAAATTGTAATTTGTGAGCCAGGATTTAGCTGGTTCAGTTTCCTGTGTCAGATAGTAATACACCAAAAAACTATTAAATGTGTTAAATTATAATAATGTTGATTTAGGAATTTGGTATCATAAATTATGTATGAGCATGGATGTCCCAACAGATGCCTGTTTAATCTGTCAAGACACAGCCAGTCAAATTACGCAAAACCCAGAACAAACATGCATTTAAACAAATAAATTATATATACAGCTGTTTAATCAGGTAAGGACTGTAATTGCAACAGCTTATGTAACGTATATATATGTTTTTAAATATATTATAATTCTCTCTTTTAATGAAAAGTTGGATGTTAAAAACACGGCTATGTGTATGCAACAATATAGGAACATTTAAACATCAATCGGTCAGTTCGGGTCCACTAATTTGACTGGACTAGTAGCATTCCAATATTCCAATTCCATTCTATAAACAAGAAATTAATATCAAAGTAACATTTCAGACAAATATTGTTTATTTTTGCTCCCTCAATGAAAATTGCTTCCCAAAAAAGCCACGGCTGGATAAAGTGTGTTGGCAGGGTACTAGTAAGTAGAGCAACAGTTTCGGTGTAATGAACGATCACTAAAATTGCAATTTTACAAGCGGAGTGATAAAAACAGTAAAATGTACAAGTGATGGTTAACTAAATATCAGCATTCTTGGAACTAAGTGTTGTATAAAATGATTCTAAAATAAGACCTTTGTGATTTTGAGTTCACTATCTTTATTACATAATGTGAGGCAATGTCAAATCAAATAGTGACGTAGATGTAGTTTAAACACCGGAGCGTGACGCAAGAAAATTGTTCTTCTTAGGGTAACTGTCGGTCACAACAGTAGTCATATATAAGACAGATCCTGTCAAACAGTGATCAGTTATTTGTGTCTGTGCACAATCAATATTATAGGAAAACAACAAAAACACTCTGGATTCCAACCGACTCTATTGCCTATATAAGTGTACTACATACGGCGTGGAAGGCTGGCTTCCTGTTCTATTCACTTTCCATACAGGAAGCGATTTAAACAGGAGCGTTAGCATTTAGCTAGCTGGAGTGACTTGAATTTTAACCTCAAGAACAATTTGAGCGCAAAGTACACGGACACATCACAGTCATACAATAAAAACAGATCCCGGGGTTATACACACAACACAAAATACTGTATCGATATTAACGTAACGCGTTTACCCCTCAAACCAGTCAGTAGTCATGTCATCCCCGGAAGTTGAGCGTTAGTTTTGGTTACGTCATCTAAAACCTTTCCCCACCCCACAATCCGACAAATCCTGCGAGATGTACAGGCTGGAGGGAAAACAGTAGACTGACTGGAGCACAGCGAATTGTTATACAATACGCCAACGCGTCCGCCATATTGGAAAGGGTCAGATTTGTCAGATTACTGACAAAGTTTGCTGTCCTAGACTTCGGCATACAGCAAATGCACTTGACATTAGAAATAAAACAGATTAAGAAAAAAATTAGTTCTGGTGAGGGCTGGGCAATATATAGATAAGTTTTTTTATGTATTAGAATGGACTTTGAAAAAATGTAGGTGTGCAAGAATAGTTACAGCACCCTCTATATCTAAAATATATTTTTAAAAAAGGATATAGAAAAAAACATTGTTTGCGGTATTTGCTATATAAATATTTAAAGAAATGCTATATGTAATAGAATATATTTATATATTCTATATTTAAAGAAATGATATAGAATAATTTGCTCTATTTGCTATAACTTAATGAACTATTCTTTCTCAAAACACTAAATAGGGACCATTTAATCATGAAAATTGCTCAGCACTAGTTCCATCCATCCATCAATTATCTACACTGCTTATCCCTTTGGGTTGCAGGTGAACTGGATCCACTCCCAGCTTAGTTTGGGTAAGAGGCTGGCTACACCCTGAGCAGATTGCCAGTATATTGCAGGACCAGCACTAGTTCTGGTCCACTAATTTGATTGGACAGGGGCCATGCCAAAGTGCTAATATTTTGTATAACATCACTGGGACATTTCACTATTTGTATCATTATACTTGTCTGTGTTCATTACATAAAATTTCAATTCTAGCAAGAAACTGTTACTACACTTACTATGGTCTGTCAGTCAGTCTGTGTGTTGACTCTATCAAGCTGTGTTTTCTTGTTGTTTCATTGCTGCATGGTGGCTGGGTCAGTCTGGAGGAGGTGTGAGACATTGTCCATGATGAGCAGCACTTTAGCCAGCGTCCTCTCCTGCTCAACTAATTCCAAAGAGTCCAAGCATAAATTGTCTTATTCTATTGGCAAATTCTATTGGCAAGTGTTTGTAGATCATAGATAATATACACATTTATAAATTCACAGATCCAACTTTACACATACAATCAAATATTAAGATTAACATTATCAGAGAATGTAAATCAATTGAAACATAAGGTAAACAGCACTATAGTGTGACATTTATTTGACAACCTCACGTGGTGAGTAGCTATTGCTATTTTTGGAGAAGATTGAGTTTATGCTGAAATACAAGCTAGTGAGTTCAATGAAGAGCAAAATTACACCTTCTAAAATGGCAACCCCATTGATGTGCCTTCTGCACATACATTAATTTTCTCACCCACATTTAGACAAACCCCACCTCATACAGCATATGCAATTTCGTGGATTTTGGGTGGAAAAAGTCAGGCAGCAGGAACATGTATTTCACTGTCTAGATGGAAGAGTTTGGTTGGTGAGTGAGGTCAAGCAGGAAAGTTGAAAACATTTATGTCATTTGGCAGACACCCTTATCCAGAGTGACATACATATATCTCATTTATACAGTTGAGTTAAGGGCCTTGCTCAAGGGCCCATCAGCAATAGCTTGTCAGTGCTGGTATTTGAACTCACAACCTTCCAAGCACTAGTCCAACATCTTAACCACTGAGTTACCACTGCCCTAATACATGATGGAAAACTGTCAAAATCATAAATGTTATGACTCTTGTAGCAGCAGGAAGTGGTGCAGGTGTGTGTGTGTGTGTGTGTGTGTGTGTGTGTGTGTGTGTGTGTGTGTGTGTGTGTGTGTGTGTGTGTGTGT
>JAQMYM010033255.1:0-19064 GCA_030014255.1 Parauchenoglanis ngamensis | reverse complement strand
GCACATTCCCCCTTAGCATTAAAAATCTTGTATGTAGCACTTGGTCCTGGAGAAACGTTGTCTCATCTCACTGTACATTGTATTACATGTATATGGTTGAAATGACAATAAAAGCCACTTGAACATCCCCTACATTGGATCTGTGGGCCATATTGAGGTCCCATCTCAGCTTGTCCCATGCCAGCTTGTTGGAAGTCTCCAAGTTGAGGTCTGTATTTTGCATTGTTCCTTTCCCAGCCTTATCCTCTGACTCTATATTCCTCCTCTTCCCATCCCACGAAAAGATTTATGGATAACATTGTCTAGGCTTGAGGCTGGACTGAACTTGTTGCACTTGAGGTTGTTGCATCTATGTTTGTACTTGAGATATCTGTGTCTGGGGTTGCGCTTGGGCCTCTGCACAATTTTCTGAAAGCGCAATAACCGCAGGTTGTGTTTTTAAATTATCTTTTCTTTTTTGTTTGGCTTTATTATTTAACTCAATTGGGCTTTTGCAGATGTGTAATTAGCTTATATCTCAGCTTATGATCCTGGTCCTGGTCCATTGTGCTTGGGCCTACTACCTTTTAGCATAAGTTGGAACAGTTTTATGTTATTCAAGTTCAAGTTCAAGTGTGTTTATTGTCATTCCAATGTATACATGTGGTACAGTGTACACAGTACAGTTCCTGTCCCAAGTACAGTTCCTGTCCCAAGTTCCTGTTTTTTCCACCCACTTATTTTCATCTTGTCATTCTTGTTCATCTTGAAGTGTTCCAGTTTACATGGGTCTATTTTTGTGGGGAATTCTTTTCTTATTGTTTCCCATGCAAACATTCTATATGGTCTAAATTCCCAAAGATCCATCAATTGCTTCATTTTGCTGAGCTGTTTCAAAGATGGTCTTTATTCTTTCCTGCCCACACACTCAGGACAATATGTCCATTATGTCTACCAAGGACAGGCTGTGCAACAATGGATTTTCCTTAAATGTGGTAATCCATTTTTGTCCTCACTGATGAATATGAGGGAGTTTGACCACAAGACCCAGCATGTCTGTAAACCCCACAGTTTAAATCTTCTCTACTTAATAGTCAAAGGGGCCATTGACCATGGTGTTCCACTCATGCATGCCCCATGAATCTCTGGGGGACCACATTCAAGGGGTTTGGCTCTGGAAAAATTTTCTGGTGACCATTGCTCTGTGTCACTATCTACTGGTCTCTGGTTTTCTTCTCCTCCCCTGCTTGCACTTACCAAGTGTGCTCTCACCAGTTTTTGTAGGTCTCTGCCCAGGGAACTTTTATAATTTTAATGATACTGCTCATATTCTGTGTCCAAGTCATCCTCTTGTACTTCATGTGTCACCAATCTCCCACTATCCCTTCTCCAACATATGGGTCTTTGGGGTCAAGGGTCAGTCCATAATGCTATGTGTTCAGCTCCTCCACAAACTTACTCCTCTTCCTCCTTCAGGGTATCTGTCAATAGTACCTGTGGGTTGGAGTTTCCTGTCCTTGCCTGGTCCTCAAGGTCTGGCATGTTGAGGTTCTTTGGGATCTCTGAAAATTTAACTTGTCCTCTCAGCTCAGTTGACCCATCTATCTGTCATCTGCAGGGCATCTCTTGGCACAATTGAGACTGGGCATATGTTGTGGGTGTCATATTAGGATTGACTATCCTCTGATACCCAACCTGGATACAATCCCTTGCCTTCTTTTACCTATAATCCCTTGCTTTCTTCTTCTCTTTCAGATCTAATTACTTGTTCTCTCTTTTTCCCTTCTGCAATGTATTTTTCCTTTTCTCCCTTTCCCATCTTATTTCTGCTTCACATAGTTCTAGCACATGCATCCTCATTTATTTTTTTTCTAGGCTTTTCTTTGTTGTTTTACTCTGTGTCTCCTCACTAGCTTACATGCTTGTTCATTAAATGTGTCTTTTTGGCCACTTGTATCTAAAGCTCTTTGTTTTTTTTATTCTACCATTCCATACATTGTGAGCTTTCTAGTTGTCCAGTCACCGTTTGACTTCACCAATTCCACTGGCATCAGACCCCTCATCCTTCTTTAGTGTATCTATCAGCAGTTAGGCTAAAACTGTTATTATATCTCCATGTGTCCTTTTTTTCTGTAAACTAACCTTTCTAATTTCCCTCATACATCTGTCCCTACCAGATTTGGGTCCTCCAGGGTTACACCAGATCCCTTCCCACCAGATCCACCTAGGTCCTTTTAACAGGGGTGGCCTATATCCACTCTACTGGCCTATGAACCCAATCATCCCCTTCCTGAGAAGCACCTTCTACTATTTCTGCTACTATTTCTGCCTTTACAAATTTTATTGGCCATAGGGTCCTACATCAATCCAACAGCCTTCAGCTTCTCCCAGTCTTAACCAGGAAACATGTCTCCTAGAATTCTTGCCAACACATTCAGATTGCTGCACAGTCTAACATATGGATCTTTACCCCATTCCTTAACCCAGTCTATCCTATTTGACCTCTATTGCCCAACATCTGCCAGCTAGCAGTTTCTCTAAAAATTGGACCAAGAGTTTTCCCTGTCCACCACTCTCCTATTTTATGCTGTAATCCCTGAGGTTTTAGAAAGAGGTACAATTAAATCTAAGTAAATTTTTACACAACTCTTCTTGAATTTAGGTCGTAACTCTAATCAGCCATGTTCCCTCCAATGCACCTCTTAAACTGAGTATACTTGGTGGTCTTCTAGGTTCCCTTTTCTTCTTCTGGCTCATTTACTTCTCATTCTTTCCCTCTCCTCTGATGGTCTATTTGCACAATATGGGAAATATTGACATTTCCCTGAATGTCCAAGGAAAAAGGAAATTATCCACCCGGCCCAAATGTGAAATATAATATTCTATATTTACTTTTCACCCTTTTCCTTTCTCTTTTGCTTATATACATTCTTGGCACTTTACACATCCTGAATTTTGGCCACACCAGAAATACACATATGCAGTGACAAAACAAGCATATACATTTCCATCAAATATGAGCCTCCTTTTGCTACTAACCCTATGCACTTCTATTGTCATGGAGCTGCCCCTTGCTACCCATGCAGTATGTTCTGTGTGAACTCCAATTCCCATGAGCACTTGCATTAAATCAAGATGGCTGACACACTCCTGGGCTCTGGGTCACACAACTGCTGATTGGATGCAGGTGCTGATCACCTGACCCTGATTCTGTTTTTGGACTGTGAGTCTGCTTGCCTGTTTTTGTACCTTTGGCTTCACATGTTAAATAAACATGTTTTCTTTTACAGTTGCCTCCTACTTGCACATGTGTCCAGCCACACTCTACATACATGACAGACTATGTAATGAAATAATAAGAGTGAATTGGAGTATAGCTATCATACACCCATAAACTCTACCATTCACTCCCAGCCAGTGCCTAAATCCTATGGACCACCTACTCCTAAAATCAGTGAAGTATCAATCATTTTTCTCTGGCCTGCTGCTTCATGATCCCTATCTTTTTATGAGGGTACCTTTCCCCCAGAGATGGTACATTCTAGGAGAGCTTCTGCTTGACATTACTGTGGTGCAATGCAGCCCCTCCTTATAAACCAATTGTTCCTAAAAATTGCCTATGAGATTTTCACTCTGTTCCTATCTGTCCCTGAAACACAACCACCCAGGAATTTTCTTTCTTTCTCTTTTCTCTTATATCTTATCACTTCATCATTGACTGTTTTCAATCAGTCTCTTATCCCTTATCCAGGGTGATCAGCCACTGTGTAAGAAAATTATTGAAGTTTCTATCTAACTCAAGGAATGAGAGAAAATATAATGGATTCTGATCCAGGTCTCTTAATTAATCTACAATTAATCTTTTATATTTATACTCTTGCACATACAGAACTTTTATTACAGACACAATTACAGCAGACATAAGCATTATTCAGCAAGTATTATGGAGATATGCAACATAACCTTTCTGTCACCAAGTGTAATATCTCAATTTTAAAATGTTATTATTTAAGTTTTCTTACTAATTTGTTCTGAGGTCATTGGGTTCTGCTGGCCAGACATAACCTTGCTGACTAAATCCTGCTTTCTCACACTAAGTAAAGAATTTGATCAAAGAGGTTTCATTTTACAACCCATTGAGCCCTTGATCAGGCTGGACTCAGTCAGCATGAACTGCCAGTGGTCCTGGTCTTCTTTATCCCAACAGCCTCCTGGCTGGCTCTCCAAAATATTGACGTAGAGACAAGAGGTATTGCTGACTAACTTCATTCTACTATTCCATCACTTTTAACATAAAATAACCAATTAAACCAAATGTTTAGTTAAAAAAAATATGTCCTGAAGCCATCTTGGTGACATGAAAACAGTTTTTTTGTGCACAGACACAATCACAGCTACAAAAAAAAAAGAGTTAATGCCAGAACAAATTCCAAAAATCAACCTCAAAAGACACAAACACAAAACAAAACAAAAACAAGACAGACCTGCAGTGGCTGGCTACTTTCTTTTTATACACTTTTGGTATCCTGTTCCCTTGTTACTACCTTGTTGACTCATTCTCTAAGGGCCTTCTCAAATATTGACTACCCTTGGGATGACAGTCACACAAGAGTCCCACAATTCTCTGATTATAATTTTCTCACATGCTTAGGCTGGTCATACTTTTTTCTATTGTAATTTTTAAATATCAGGAATGATAAAAATAAATAAATAAATAAATAAATGAGTGCCGTTGACAGGATTTGTTTCATACTACAATATACTACCAATTTTTTCTTCAACACAGGTTGCGTGATTTTGATAGGTTGGAACTCTGTGTAAAAACAGAAATTTTATTGTTTTTTGGAAAAAAAAACATGCTCATTTTGAATTTCTTGCTACAGGTCAGTCATGTTTGTTTGTTTGTTTTTTTTTTAAATAAAAAGAGCATTTGCAAAATCATTGTGAATGATTACAAACTTGAACTTAAATAATATAACTGACTAAAGAAAAATCGGGCACAGGTGTGCTAAATCAGAGGTATGGCGACTGAATATGGTGCATAGGTGCTGTGAAGCATGTAACCAGTCGAAGTGACATGAAGGGGCTGATGGGTAATGTAGTCCAGAAGTTCCATTTGGCACCCCTTTCTGCTCTTACATGACAGAACCCCCCTCTCGGAGCAGCTTGCGATGCTCCAAACCTGACTGTGAGGGCATCCCAGACCACTGATACGTGTGAGCTCTGAGGCATTGCACAAGATCAGAACAACAGCCACAACTCATATCTTTATCTTCATACCCTTGCACAGCTAGAGAGAGAATGAATACTGAGAGAGGAGCTACATTTTCCATAAATCTGGAGGGGGAATCATAGCTGTTCTTCTTATACCATAGTAATTTGCCAAAGACAACAATTTTTTTTATTTATTAAGGAATGACCCATTGAACACATGCTTTAACTGTTTATTGTAATGGTACTAGATGAGACTAGACTCTTTCCAATTTCATGGTAACATGACAAGCTGTTGGGTTTTAATTTTTATTTATTTAGTTTTTTTTTTGTCTTGTTAAGAGAAGAAAATAGAGATCCTAGTTACAGAATGACCATATTTTGCTACTATAACCATTAATTACAGGAACATACCATTTGAGACTCCTTTCATAAATGTTAAATAAATGTCTCCTAAAAAATACTTAACTAAATCAATGATTAGATGCTTTTCTTTGTTAAATAACTTAGCTTCCATCACCATAAAAAGCACCCTTCTGAATTGTTTCCCTGTTTTGCATTGGTCCATTGTGATAGTTTTGAAGGGTGTCATAAGATTGAAGATGGTGGTGCTCTACTGCCAGTAGGCTTGTGGATTTAGGAGTGTGTAAATGAATGGGAAAGTCTTCCACATGCGAGAAGTCGATTAAATCCAACAGCTGTGTTTCAGGCTTTGCCAAGCTTCCTCCTTCCATTCTCTCTGTCCTCCATCCCCTACCCTCCTTCCTGACTTCATAGAGACAAGAGAACTATCCAGTAAATGAAAGCTAGAGTATTCACTCAGAGGTAACTTTACTTAATCGCCTTTCAAAATCAGTCCAGCTAGGATCTTGAAACTTGTCCCATCAATTAAAGCATACATCTCTGTGGTTTCCTGGCATTTGGTTCAACTTAATGGCTCATTAAGAGGCACACCTGGTTTGCCTGAGAAAATTATCATCACGGAGATCAAAAGAAAGAGTAGGCTAAGAAGGGTTGTCATGTCTAGGGATGCATAAATTGAGGATAGAGTGAGTCTAAAGTAATTATTTGATGTGTTATTTTGTACACATTATCTGCATTGTTTATCATTAATCAGTAACACCATCTATCATGACATAAACATTTTTTAATACTTTCTTTGCCTGTGAAATAATGCATTTTCTCTTTACATTATGTTATTTCCATCACTTTTAACTCCATTGTTTACTTTCTCCTGAGCATTCCACAGCCACATCATTCTTACTAGATTAAGAATCTCAGACTGCATTTGTCTAGAGAAATTGTGCACTACACTGCCCCTATTCCTTAGTAGTCTCCAAATAAATTTTAATTGGGGATGTGAAATCAATAATTGCTTTCCATCTTCTGCCTTGTTCAGGCTCCAAGCAGGATCTGTGACTTTAAAAGTATGTTAATGTAATTTATTGAGCCTCTTTCCTTAATCACAGTTATTGCCTATAATTACATACATTAATGGCCAGTGGAGATCTAATTGCTAATGGTTTTCTTGGAATTTACCCTCTAATCCTTGTGGGCAATGACTCTGTAAAGATCAGAAAGAAAAGTACTTCTAGAGGCAGACGTTTTTAAGAATATAGCTGGTATTTATTAAGCTTCTGAGAATTACTCAGTATTTTGGCTTTAGAAGTCTACTTAAGACCAAAAAAAATATCTTGGTGGTCAGAGTAACTTTTACAATGGAGTAGCTTTTAATTCTGGGAATCAATCTTAATCTTAATAAGATGCACAGCAGTTGCATTGCTGTAAAGCAATGAGTTTGATAAAAGATTTGCAAGATATGATAAAACATATTCAGTGTAAAATTGTCTGACACAGTTCATAGTATTTAAAAATCACAATCAGTGACAGAAAAGTGAAATAGTCTGTTTTATTTCTGCATATAACAATTGCTGACATTTTTAAGCCCCAAACACAGAAGACTGGAGGCATGTTTTTATAATTTTTTTAGAATTTTATATTTACTTATTATTTTTTGTCTCCGTGCTGCTGCTTTTGGGTACTCCTGAAACACTCCTAAATATTTGCCCAATAAAAAGTATCCTTATGGTCTATATCTTTAAATTTTTGTGTGCATTGCACTTATGCTTAGGCCTGTGAGTAAATTATATTCCAGATTTATAAGAATTTTTTTGTCACTTTCATTATTTTGACACTTTCATATAATTTATATTAAGATCACTTTTTACATACCAGGCCAGATGAGTTCTTTGCAGCTCAAAATATTGGACTCCATTATTCTTTAGTACTACTATACTATTATTATTACTATACTATTAATAATTATTACTACTATATATTATTTCATTACTTTGATCCTGATATAAATGATACTTGTAACCTCTTGATGTTGTCTTTCTCATGTAAAATTTACATCTCAAGGCATTGTCTGCACATGACCCATAGTTGGATTGCAGCCAATTCGGAGTTGACTGAAGCTGGGAACAGAGATCACATGATAAGCTTTCAAAACATTATTAAGCAAAGAATAATTTTCACCACTTGCACAGTACCGAGGCAAATTATAATGAGGCAATGACATTTAATCAGCACTTTAATTTAATCAGTGTTATTTTTCTATGATGTCGATTACAAACATGAGCAAACCCAAGATATAAAACAAGTTCAATATGTTGACTGCTGCTGTAACAGCTGACCCAATGTACAAAATGGTGCAACAGATGTGATTTTATGGCATGCACAAAATGTTTTTAAATGCTTTCTCTTCCTTGAAGCACATTTACAGGGTTAATTCAAGACTTTATTTCCTAACTGATTTTTCCTGGTAATTAAAGTATATAGAGACCTTGGACATATTGCGATGCTAAATATCATTCACTGTTTTCTTACCTGACCTAGTAAGCCTTCTCTCTGTGCTGTATATGCTGGTTATTGATCTTGTTTCTCCTTTTTTAATTTAATTTATTTATTTTTTATTGATCTTGATTTTATTTCTCCTTTTTTGGATTCTTTTATTGCCTGGGTTACCCTTACTTCACCTACAATATGAATGCAGCAAGTGTGCATGACTGGCAGAAGGTGCCAGCACTACAAGTTTAGCTAGAGACTAACAACTGACCATGAGGAGTTCTCGCACTGATAACTAGCATGTTTGAGTGCTATCTTTATTTGTCCAGCCAGAAAGAAACTGCCCAGTTCATTAATCTGCTAATTCTTTAAAGTACTAATGTGGCAACAGCAGTCCAGTCTCAGGAGGAGAACACATTATATGATGCAACCACTTCATAGAACTTTTCCAGCAAGTCTTTGATCACTCTCCAGAGGAAAAAGAAATCAGAGAGCAACTTCTTCAGGTATACAAGGCCATCAAAGGGAAGCCGAGTTTGCACTCTTGCCTTAAGGAGTGGACTGAATGAGCCAGTTCTTATACCTGAAAGTCATCACTGATCTCTCCATTCAACTGGACCAACTTCTTCAAAATCAAAGAATGACCAAGGCAGAGTGTAACTCACAGTCTGACACTAAGGCTCCTGAACTCATGCAAGTTGTTCAAAACAAGCTGAGTGGTGTGGAACATGAACAACACAAAAGCGAGACACTGTGCTACCTCTGCAGCAGCCCTGACTACCACATAGCACCATCTGATCTACACTCGGAGTGACACAACCTTCATTTGATCAAGCCGTCACCATAATTTGCTCATCAACAGTGAGTAAATGGTAAAATACTCAGAAGGTCCTGCTATTCTTTTAATGTTGAATGATTCTGGAACAGCAGGGAACAGGGAAGTTCTCATCAAGAGGTTGAGCCTTCCCACTCAACCACTACAGCACCCACTACACATCCATGCACTGGAAAATGGACCCATAGGGGGAGCAACCAGCACTCAATGCACAAAACCTCTAATTGTACAAGTGAACATCCACTGCCCCTATGAGCATGCCATTGAGCTTGTAGCAGGAACCACATCCCCAAGAAACCACACTTATCCACTTTCAACAGCTTAAAGCAAAGCTATTTAGGAATATATTGAAAAAGTGTTCAAACAAGCCTATATTCACCCTCCCTTCCCATCAGTATCAGTGGGCTTTTTCTGGAAAAAAAAGGGGAGACAGACTCAGGCCATAGCTCCCACACTGAAACATCCAGATCATTCAAAGCCTTAAGTTATGCAAATGAATGCATCAGGGACTGGAGTGGGGGCAATAAATTCTCAAAGATTCAGAGAAATACCAAAGCTTCACCTAGTGGCTTTGTTTTCAAAGAAACATTTACCAGCCAAAAGGAACTATGACATAGGCTAGTGTGAGCTACTCATTGTGAAGCTGGTATCAGTTGGCTAGTGATTGAGACAAAACCATTTATCATTTGTAGAGATCACAAGAAGCTATAATACTTAAAAATGGCTAAAATACTTCTTTCTTGCCAAGCATGATGGGCCATCTAGGGTTGGGTACTGAACTTGGTAATATTTAGGATACTGAGACATTAACATTTATGGAATAAGTATTGGTTGTAAGCGGTCTCTGTCTCGGTAGCATTTTCTCTGTTTTGTGGGTACAGTGACAAGCTTTTTGTGTGTGTTGTGGAGGGAGGAGTAAGCCAGGCTGCATACTCAGTTTCTCATAAGCACAATCAATGCACACATGTCCGTGCAGACACAATATTTGGCTGCTGCCCAGACAGTCCTTGCAGAATGTGCACATGACAAAATTTGTGTTGTGTGCAAAGTGCATGCAGTGTTTGTGGTACACATCTGTGGAAGTATGCTTAAAGTGCCTTAAATTGCATGTTAGAGAAAGAGAGAGAAAAAGACCATGTGACATCACCCCTGCAACATGTTGAAGCCCAGCATACAGTCAGACCAGCATTCTTGCGCTATGCACTAGTGAAAGGCTGTGACAGGTTACAGAGAGAATAAAGTACCCAAAAAAGTACCATTGGGTACTGATTTTGGATTCCAGGTACTAATACCGGTTCAAATGTGAATGGTACCCAAACTTGGGGCCCTCGTTTTTATCCAGCTCCATTTTACACTTTCATATAAACTTGGCTTTAAAGCGCTGAAGCTGACTCTCTACAATGCTTTTATCCTGCTTTGCCCAAAGAACCCTAAAATCTATCTTAAAAAAAGTGCTGAAGTCTGTGAGATCAACAGGGAGATTGCATGCACACCAGAACAATAGGTGTCTGCTTCCTGCCCAGGAATCTCCTGAGCATAAACATCCAACACAGTTGGGGACCCAGGCACTTATAAGACCCATCAAATTCTCCAGACCAAATATTGGTGGCACTATATGCTGACTAGGTTCCAAAAATCCTACTAGCAGATAAACACATCCCTTTACCCATGCCACAGTGAGTATGGTTACATCTAGTAATTGATTTCATCACCAATTTCCCTGCAGCCAGGAACCACACAGTTATTATGGTCACCATTGATTGTTTCCTTCTAGACAGCAGAGCTCATTTTCAATCATTTGTGGCATCCCAGATAACATAGTCAGTGACAGGAGCACTCAATTTACTTCCCAACTGTGGAACAGCTTCATAGAAAAACAGGACATATCAGTCAGCTTAACTTCAGGCTTCATTTGTAAGCGACCAGACAGGTGGATAGAGCAAATCAAGAAATACCAGTCAACCATGACGTCCTGGAGCACAACCCCCACCAATGTCCCTGCAGAATGCAAAGGGTTTATTTGAAGCAAGCAAGTTTGAAACACACCAGTGTTTTTATACACTAGTGAAACTCGCCACCAAAGGCATCCAAACAAACCATCTATGCTGCAGAAAATTTAACCCCAGGTACATTGGACTGTGTAAATCCCTGTGACTAATCAGCAATATCACCTATAAACTTGACAGCACTTGCCATGTCACTGCAGTTTAGCCCTATCATTCCATGTATCTTGCCTAAAGACTGTTATCCAACACTCACCCAATGTCATTCATACGTTTCTTTTCATATGTTTATGTTTGAACACTTAGTTTACACACACTCTAAAAGGAATGGTCTTGTCTTTTTTCCACATTTGTTTGCACAATTTACAAACATTCTATAACACTTTTACACATGTTCTACTCAAAACTGTTATGTAAAGAAAATAACAGTGTATGTGTAATGCCATCTGAAGGTGGAAAGTAAATGCCAAATTGTTTGATTTCACACCCTATCACCTCACAGTAAGATATCCTAAGTATGACACAGGCTGACCTCAGTCAAAGATAAATCCAGTGGACCCATATAATATTATATAGTTATACATTATCAAAATTGTAGGTTTTCTGAATTTTAATAATCAAGCTTAAGTGTGTGGAAAGGGCTATACAGCTGCTGTTATTCAGTAATTCAGTTTTTCAAGGCATTTCAGAGATTCTGTTATTTCCAAATGCCATTTATTCAGAAATAGATAATAATGCAAATAAACAAAATAATAATGCTGACAATAAAAGTGAAACATCTGCACCATTTACTAAATTGCCACTTTATAGAAGCAGTGGGAAACAAGAACATTACAACAGCTTTGCAGCAGCCTACTGTGAGGCTAACTGTCTGTTTCTGATGCCAAATGAATCTCCCTAGTACATTCCTGATCACTGTTAGACTCACAGGAAGTAATATCCCCATGTTATCTATAATTATTCTAACATGGTAATTTATTCCCATTGTTCATTTAAGAAATTAAAATAATGCAGATTTTATTTCAGATACAAAAACACCCAACAGTAGTGGAACGTGGTGTGCGTGGTACAAACAGTAACCTTTATAGGTGTTTTGATGGTTCTGTAGGTGCACATTGGTGATGAGAAAGCGATGGGAAGGTAAAAAGAAGGTAAAAACAAAAAAAAGAGTTTCTAATGAAAGTTGCAAATAATAATTACTGACATTCGAGGGTTTTAAATATCTCAAAGGTTGGGTCAGTTTATATAGTTCGACATTGATGTTGGTGCCAGATGGGTTGGTTTGATTATTTCAGATACTACTGATCTCCTAGGTTTTTCCCACCCAACAGTCTATGGAGTTGTACAGAATGCAAAAACGTGAGGGGAAAAAAACCCCACTGAGTGGCAGTTCAGTTCTGTGCACAGAAATGCCTTATTGAAGAAAGAAGTTGGAGGAAAATGGTCGGACTGATTCAAGCTGACAGAAATGCAAGTAACCGCTCCTTACAAACAATGGGCCTCATTCATCAATCTTTAAGTAAAGTTATGTGTAAATATTTGCCTAAGTCAAACAAAAGCTAAGCTAAATTTTTACATCAGGCTTACAAAAGGTCCATAAGAACTGATTTTTACCTTTGTGTGTATAAATGACAATCAGCTGTAAATCTCTCTTGTGCATGCACTCACCTTTTCTCTATTCTTTCTTTTGTTTGCTAACTTGTTCTAAAAAAATATTGCATATATTTTGTGGGAGTGAGGAAGCCTCTATCAGTATGCAGGAGACTCCCTGAACTTCCAGGAGAGGTGGGATGTCTGGGTTGTTGACAGTTTCCACGTCATTATTTGCATGAGTCAAGAACTAAGACATGATAACGTTAAACACAGCTGATTTTATTGGAACATCAAGACACTAAAAAGACTGACTTAAAACAGCTACGATGACCACCTTACATCTAACAATTGAGGTGATGGGAGCGTGCTTCAACTCCAGCAAATCTCTCATGATTTTAGTTAAACATTAGAAATTTGTCTGCAACAGTGAAATCATTGAAACATTGTTAGCTGTAAGGCCGGCACTCACAGCCAGCAATCACATCACATCAAAAAGACAAAATATTGAGAACTTATGGAGGTGAATTCAGTGTTGTCCATTTAGAGCTAGATATGTAATAAAATTTCTAATCAAGTTGCAAAGATGATTGTGCTGATGGGAAGAAATAACAATAGTATTACTAACTAACATGATTAAAGCATGTGCAGTAGTTTAAAGAAGAAGTTGCTTTACCACCCTAATGGCCTGGTTTTGATTTATAATTTCCTTAGATGTATATAAAATGATGTGTCTAAAGAGTTTCAATTTGTGTGCATTTGAAATAAATAAATAAAGACCAAGTTTACATTACTTGGTCTTCTTATTTGTAAATTTATACATACTCAGGAGCAAGAGTAGGATATGAAAGTTTTTCCACATTTACAGGTCTTGAATATCATGAAAATCACAATTTTGTGTACATACATAAAAAAATAAAACTGTCCAGTTTTGATGAGCCTGTGCCTAGTATAGCCTCAGATTCTCAATCATAGCTGGAGTGGAACCTGATGTGGTCAAGTAAAATAAAAACTAAAATTAAACTAAAATTTCACATCACTAAATTTCATAAAATAAAGTTTTATAAATACACTAACCCAATAATCCTAGATCATACGTGACACATAGTCAGTTTATCCGGATGTCAGATACTATTATATACTTATATGTCATTTGTAAGCACTGAAATAATCAATGTGAACCTTTAGTCCAATGTATAAATGAAGCTGCTAAACCCCAGTCACAAGTCAGACAGCCTTCTCTGAAGGAGCTGAGCCTCTTTAGTGGACTAAGTGCAATAAATACACAATCTTGGCCTTTTCTCTGTTCAACATTCTCTGTGAGGATAAAGGAATGCAAACTTTTCACTTATATTACTGCCTCTATAAGGAATATTTTAGCATTTTAGCAATTTTTGTCTTTTTATTTAGCAAAATTTTAGCAAAATTCTGTCTGATAGAACGATGACATCTACAATTGATTAACTATGGGGCAATCTCCCCTCATTCTACCCCTCCCGTATATGTTCACTCTGATATTGCAGGAAGAGTCTACTGACAATTGCACAAGCTCTAGTATTCTGGTTTCTCTGGTATTGCATTAGAAGTTATGGACAATGTGGATCTTTTACCAACAGGAACCAGATGACGCAACTCCTGTGTTTCTCATACATTTATTTATTTGAGGAGGCCTGCCATATTTTATTTAATTTTTCTTACTATTTAAAATGGGTAAAATGTGATTTCATTGTGATTCACTGTATGCAGCATTGATTCGCTCAGCCCCTCCTATCATGCTCGTGCACACTCTCGCTTGCACCCTCAGTCTATTTCACTCTCGCCCATGTGTGTGTACACGGGCTTTTTCCCCTGGAGAAGATGGCTGGCAGAATTCCTGAACCAATCTGGAGTTCATGAATGGTTATGAACATCTTTGCAAAGTTATCCAAAATTGATGCATTCAAATTAACTATGAATTAAAGACACAACTCTTCAAATACGTTATTAAAAGCATTTTAAGCTAGTAAGAGCCTAGCTAGTAAGAACTGTTATAAGTTAATATTAGAACATAGCTGGCTTGTTTTAGTTAGCAAGCTTCTTGTCTAGTTAGGTTAGTTAGCTTCTAATCAATATCAACTGCTTCTGCAAGCAGAATATTTATTTGTCACAAAGTACTTGGCAGTAAAATATTGTCAAAGGGGCACCTTATGTCTAGTTATTTTATATGTATATACGATGCAATGCAAAATACTTATCAGTGTGGAGTAACCTGAAACCATCACTCACTATTTTCTAGTTAAGCTTTCTATAGTCTGAACAGATATGAATACTCCCATCTGGCTTTCTGACAAGCACCACTGGCACTGGTCTTTTCCTGGACTACTAGTTTTGTCAGTAATTTACAGATGAATTGTACTGATTCGATGCAATGAGTAGGGAAGATTGACTGATGGATTGTCAACTGTTACTGATACTGGTCTCATTATCAGCTGAAGGGGTTACCAAGAGATCCAACCTAACCTATAATATACCAAAAGTCTTATGCTGAGCTGAAGCCACATCTTCTCATGTAAAAAAGTCCTGACCAGCACTAGAGGCAAAATAATTTGCGAGGAATTATAAAGAGGACACAGGTACATGGTAATGTTTTATTTTCATTGACAAGATATTTACCAGCTGCATGCTTAAGCAACTTATCACAGCTGGTATTACTTGAACCAAATGTCTTCCCTCACATTGCCTGTGTCACAGAAACTGAGGAACAAATTTCCCTGTCCTGTCAACATTTAGGATGTCTCACCCTATATGTGATGTTGGCACATGACTTTTGTAGGGTCTTACAATTAAAGCATAATTTCTCCCCATTGCCGGTAAATCTGTGTTGAACTTTTGGTCTCTCACTCATTTCATTTCCTTCACTAGCTTTTTTCAGAGTCGAGTCTGGAATTGCAATTGTGAATTGTGCTATAGCTCTAGCCTTTTCTGTGACCACTTTCAATACATCTTTCACTGTCCTCTTGAGCATTATTGGCAGAACACTGCATTTCAACTGATCTAATTTCAGTCACAATGAGACTACTCATTGTTACTGACAGTCTTTACAATCACCCAAATCAAGGACCCATTGCACACTTCAATTAGGATTAGCTGGGGCTTGCCCCTTACAAACTTTACAAAATTTCTCTATGAAGGGAATCTGCCCTTTCCAGTTCTATGAACTGACAACAAGTTTAAAGTGAGCATCAGAAACTTCTGCTGCTGCAGTATTAGATTTTGTGTGCTATTCCTTTGGATCCACTAATTTGTCATTCAATGGATAGAGAAAAATAAAATGTTTAAGTTTCTTGTGAATGTTGCTAGCAGTTTTTCAGTGCTTGTTTTTATAATATACATGCATTCATCTGCAGTAAGCACTTTATCTTTGTGAGGGCCACAGTTGATCCAGAGGCAATTTTGGCAACAACTAGCATAAAGTTGGAGAATTCACCCCAGATGTGATGCCAGTTCATTACAGGGTATCATTCAGACATTCAGTGTAGTCATGTAACTAATTCATTTACTGGTATGTTTTTGGACAGTGAGAGGAAACCTAGAGAAAACCAATGTGAACACAGAGAAAACAAATTTGAAAAAGGATATACAGGGCCTGGATAACAACACCTTATTGAAAGTTTATTTATCATGATTTCTCTGGTTATGCTAAGTTTATCCAAGGAACCAAAACTCACAGAGCTGTTGGTGATCTGCTGGTGGATTTTTCTCCAGCAAAGCTATAAGTGTAATGTACCCAACAAGCCCCTGGCACTCCTGAATGGGCTTACATGAAACAAAGAAATGTCCCAAAATGTTACTATACTTTTACTGTGATAAACTCCTGCAATAAAACAAAAACAACCCATTAAAATATAACTGACTTTTTTTTTATGTTAACAGTCTTTCTACATCTGAGCAGAATATAAAAATTATTCCAAAGTGATTATATTTTATTAATTCAGTTAAATACTCCTAAACAATGCTAAAGAATGTGTTTAAACTTCTCTTCATTCTACAGCCATACAAAGGGCACAAACTGATGCTTTACAGCTCTGATGCTTTTTTGTTGAATAAAAAGATTTAATATATTAGTGCATTAAAGCTAAATTAATAAATATGTCTTATTACAGTATTTAAGGGTTTACAACTTCTTAACATGCACTTGTCTGGATGACCTGGCAACTCAGTAAAATTGTTCATTCTATAACTGAGCGCATGTAGCGCAACAGCTCGGGTCAACCAGTAGGGCAAAATCATGATGTTTCAACAGAACTGTGTTTTTCCTGTGTGATAATGACCCAGGAGTGGCCTCAGTCTGGATTGTCAACTGGGATGCAACACTGACAGGCTCTAAACTAACTTAGTGAGATTGGATAGTGATATGCAATACAGCACAGAATGCTCTCTTTTACACAACAATGGTCACAGTGGAGTTCACTATTCCACCGTGCAAGGATTTCATTTAGCTTTTTTTAATGGTTGGAGTGAGATTAGAAAAACAGTCCCACATACATCTCAATACTTCACACAATGCACCAACATTTCATTATAGCAAAAGAAAATAAAAAATATGACTTTTTCAGCATAGTTTTACAAAATGTGCCGATGACCATAGAATTCGCTTCATCTAGTCTGAAATATTTTCAGACTAACAAAGTGTACATAACCGGATTTCTTTACTGTCCTCATAGTTTTTTGTCGAGTCAACAACACAACACAACAGTGTGAATGTGTAGTACTTTTAAATGGCTTCAGTAACCAGACCGAGGTAAATGGCACACAATAAATTAATTCATCAATTCGGTCACTCATAAATCATCATACAGCCACCTTTTCTCCCCCTTTTTTTCTACTCCCTTCTTCACAGCTACTTCTCGAACAACCAGTCCTTCTAGACTGCATGTTCAATCTCCTGTGAAAGTATTGGAAAGGAAAGGACAATTCTTTTGTTTTCACTATACACTGAAGTCATTTGGTTTTGAGCTAGTCAGAATGATAGTAACAAAACTGAATTAACATTTAATAATTACTATCATCCACTGTACAGCTGACCATCATGCTCATACATGAGTATTCCCCAAACTGTTGCCACAAAGTAGAAATGCAGAATTGGTTAGAATGTCTTTGTTTGCTGTAGTTTTAAAAAACTTCCCTTTAATACATCTAAGGGGGAAAAGTCCAAACCTTTTCCAGTATTTCAATGCTGATGTGCACAAAGCAAGGTCCATAATGACATGGTTTGCTCAGGCAGAAGTAAATTAACTCGAGTCACCCTCGAGCCCTGACCTACAAGACCTGCCTTCACCTACAAGACACACACACACACACACACTTTTGCTTCTCCAGATTCAGAATCATCAAATTATTATGCAATAATCAAAATGTATTTTTTCTGGGCCAAAGCAGTGGAAGCCTGGCTTAGCCTCAAAAATTTAACACGAGAAGGTGGGAGAAACTTCTTGTTTGTGTGTTGTTCAGATTGATTTCATTGTTTGTATAAATATCAGGCTTCTGTTTCTCTTCTTTACCCTTCTTGTTCCCCTTGCTGAAGCTTATTCACAGAAATTGCTGTGTCTTCCTGATAAACAGGTATTTTGTTTGTACCAGTTATTGCCTGAGGATTGTTTCCAGTGTGACTGGACTTTAAATGACATGGCAGATGGGATGGGGAAGTGTTCTTGGGAATACCTGAGCTCTTGTTTTTTCTGTCATGGAGAGCCATTTTACTACAGAGAGTTTTTGTCTGTTTGTTTTCCAAAATATTCAGTGAAAAAAATCAGTGGTCTTGCAATAGTGAAAAGCCCTGATTTTCCATAATAAATGCACAATTTAGTAATTCAAATATTTCTTTTCTCCTACCTGCACACTGTAATGCTGTGGCCATTACACCATTTGATGCTCTCGGTTCTCTTGTGTCAGCATGCTGTGGCACTGCCACATCAGAGGTGCAAAAAAGGGGGGGATTACTTTTACATTTATGGCATTTGGCAAATGTCCTTATCCAGAGTGAAAAATAAATGTATGAATAATTGTGCATCACCCTGCTATATTGAAATGGTTTAAATTGTTAAAATCCTTGCCAGGTTAACTGATTATTGATGTGCTCAATTCATGATAAATATGTGTTTTGCTGATGTTCTATAAGCCATAGGTTAAAGAGTGGACCAATTCTATATTGATATGGGGGATATGAAGTGGTCTCTTTAAGAAAGAGAAGGAGTCAGATCGGTCATGTGGCCACAACCAGGAAGAGGAAGTGAACATAAAGAGGAAGTGCATGGCCATATAAAGGGGAGGAAGGCTAGAAAGGAAAGATAAATCAATCCCAGAGTGAGCAATGGTGATGGTGACAGACATATACATTATATATATATAATGTATCTTTTTTATATATATATAATGTATCCTTTTGGAGGCACACCGCCACTGGACTCTAGAGCAGTGGAGACGCGTTCTCTGGAATGATGAATCACTCTTCTCCATCTGGCAATCTGATGGACGAATCTGGGTTTGGTGGTTGCCAGGAGAACGGTACTTGTCTGACTGCATTGTGCCAAGTGTAAAGTTTGGTGGAGGGGGGATTATGG
>JAQMYM010033199.1:0-19074 GCA_030014255.1 Parauchenoglanis ngamensis | reverse complement strand
ATAATATGTTGTCTGATGAGCTGGGTGAGGTGCCCTCTCTCTGCGCCTGCTGAACCCTCATGAGAGAAAAGTTCTCTCATTTCCTTTTGTTTTTCTTCCAGGCTAGCCTCAGTTTCCCCTGAGACAATCAGGCTGCCATCTGACACAGCCATACTGATCTGATGGTCCTCTTAGTCTTGGACTGCTGTTGTCTAATACACTGATAGCCTTTTCTCTCTCCTGTGTTGTGCCAAAATATTGTCGCGGTTCAGATGTTCGACACGTGTTTTCAACTGATTAACAAGGGATGCGTAACCACTTCCAAGTTTGGTACCATACTTCAGGATGTGTGTAAAACTCCTCGGGTATTGTTTGACTATCATCTTTGCAATAGTTTGACAATCTGATCTTGTGGGATTAACCTGAGCAAGTCTCATTTTAACTATGATTCTAACCATCTGTCAACGATCTCTGGGATTTGGGCGTTGCTCTGTGGCTATTGCTGTTTTGATACCTTGGGGCATCTTGCTCCATGGTACTTTGAAATTGTCAGGCCAACTATCAAGATATACTGTGCTAGATGTGCTGCTTGTGCTGGTTCGACCAGGGGTGCTTGAAGTAGAGGAGGAACTCTGATGGTATGAACTGGATAATGTAGCTGCATGTCTTTTTAAACATGGTCTTTCTACGCTTTTAAAAATCTGTTGCAGGCCTTGGGAAGATCATGGGATTGAAGATCATCAATAAAATTTTTAATGGTAGAGTCAGGAATGTTAAGTCATATGAATTTCTTTTTCAACTTTGAAAAAACATGAGACTGTCCAAGTTTATGAATGTCGTGGAATTCTTCAACAATTGTTTGAATTACAGAAGCAGGTAGCAGCAGTTTTGCTTGAAGTTTTACGTAAAAAAGGGACATTTTTTAAAAACAGTGCTTCATTCACATCAAGAACAACATCACCGTCATCTGGCACAGCAAAGAGAGACTCTCAGTACATCTAACACTTTCACTCTGGTTTACCAGTACAGTATCATGCAGATCTTCAAATGAACGTTTTTGTGTGATCTAGATAAATGCGATTGAAAGGTGGTTTTTACTCTGTAGGTTTTGTCACAACCCTTAAAAGGACACACTGTTTGTCTGCCCTCTTCTAAATGGCTCTTCAAGTGAGCAATAAAATCTTTCAAATCCTCAAACAGGCAACCATCAAAGTGACACATTAATATGGGGTCTTTTAATTGAGTTCTTCTGCTAGACAGCTGATCCTCCTTGTGATTCCTGTACAAATGACTCTTAAACATAGAAAACTTTTTAAAAGCACGTGAACATTCTGGAACACCACAAGGGAAAGCTTCGTTTGGTGCATTTTTGTGTAGCTTCATGTGCCGAGTAAAAGCTAATGTGATATTACACTCATTGTTACACAGCTTGCAAATGTACATGACTGAATAAATCAAATTTTACATCTAAATAATAATCACTTAATATAAAAAATTAATAACAGTTTTCGGTTTCAGCTATCGCATATCTCATATATGTCGAGGACTTACTTACTAAAGCAGCCTTTCTGTGTAGCAAGCTAATCGATTAAACTAGCATTTCAACCAACAGTCAGACTAATGAGGTAATATAGTACAACCAAAAGCCTGGATACTGAAATAAACACTTGCTAAACAATTACTTATCGAACAGTAAAAAATATTTCAAGATTGAAAAGTTTGAGCTTACAGTAGCGTTAACGTAAACTCTGTATTTTCAGCTCCAGCCATCACTCACTCCCATTTAAAGGGGCCTTAAGATTTGCAATTGATGTTGCAACTGACAATGATGATCAAACTCTTCCAAAATAAACGTTTGTGCAATCTACACAACTTTTTAATTGAACACCTCCAAAATACATTGTGAAGAGGAAGAGAACACTGTTAATGTTATTTGTTATACTGCTGCACAGTGTGTGAAGACTGACTGTAACAGGCCATCCCAGAAAATATAGAGCTTTAAAGAGGGATGTATTTATAAGCAACACAGAATAATTACATTTCAATGCTTTTCTTTAACTTAATATCAACAACTTTTCGGCGGGAGTGGATAAATCTCAAAATAAAAATGTACAAGGGGAATGCGTGAGTTTCACCCGCCTTAAGCTACACTCGACTTTGCTCGCGCTTGGAACAGAGCTCCGTATTCCATTAAAACAAACTTTCCCTGCTCAAACACAGTCTCAGTTAAAGTTAACTAGTATCATACAACAACACTTATAAGGTTTGGTACATGGCTAACCTGATGACACAGGGAAAGAAATGATCACACAGAGACGTGGCTTCACTGCACGGAATCCTCTGGAATAATAAGAGGAGGCTACTAATAGTAGATATAGTAACCCGCAAGCAGCCAACGCTCTCACTGTTGCCCCCTACTGTCAAGGTAAATATAATACGTGTGTTTCCCGCCAGTATACAGTCACATTTCTGTAATAAATGCATAGCATTATTTTATACAAAACAACAGAGGACTGGCTGTGCCACTAAACTCATGAACAAACCAAACAAATTAAACAAAAGAAAACATCTTCCCCAATCTGACCACACCTAAGTGGGTGTCACACACTACCCAACAAACCAAAATGGCTCCCAACATTTATATCACAACTCATTCACATACCGTTTCCTGAGTCAAACTCCCAGGATATCTTTTGCTTTTTTTTTAATCAACTCTTCTAGCATGTGTAAATAAACATACTATAGGGTATTGGTGCGGTATATGTATATATAGTTATATATACCGGTATAAGAGGGTATATGGCATGCTGGCGGAATGTGACGCGGTGGAAAGACAGAATATGGTGAGGAGTAGTACAATTGTGCACCCCAAGTTGATAGTGCTGGCCTACAAGCTTCTATCACATTGGTGGTTGTAGCGATGGCCGGCCTTACATATCGTAAGTACACCGCCTTACTGGTCGTCTGTCACGTGAGGATCGTCTAACTACACTTATCTGGTCATTAGTATCAGGGACCTGGGTAGATCTCATTTGGTCTCCTCCACGCACTGGCCCCTGAACTTCATTGCCACATCCCCCCCAGTGTGTTCAGGATTTCCATTTGCTCTCCATCCTCTAACCTTTACAACTGCTTTCTGTTGCATCCCTGATCTGTCCTTCCCCACCTTGCCTTGACCTCTGCTCACTGATATTTCTTGTCACTTCTGTAGGTTCTGCCCCTATTAGAGTAGGGTCTGTCCACCTGACTGGTTCTCTCTCTAATACAGGTGCCTGAACTCTCAGAGAGTCACCACATGGATCTGCCTCATCACAGGTAGGCGTAGGGTTGGGATTCATCCCACACCCTTCTCTTCTCGTGTACCTCAGCCAGTAAGGTATAGTATCCTCACCATCCGAGTCTGTATCACTGCTCTTTGATTCAGTTAGCGTGTCATGTTTGGTCTGCCTCCTTCTCTTGTTTTGGGATGGTGCAGCTCTCCCTGTGGGGGGGAGCACCTCAGCAGGTAAGTCGTTGACAAGATGCAACAGATTTTGATGCAGGACACGTGACTTGGAGTTGTTGGTCTCTGAAACTACTGTATAGACAAGGCCATCATTTATCCGTTCCTTCACTACATAGATGGCCTTCTCCCAATATGACCTCAACTTGCCAGCTCCTCCTCTTTCACCCATGTTCCGCACAAGAACCCTGTCTCCAGGTTGGAGGACTACTCCCCTCACATGTTGGTCATAATATTTCTTTCCTCATAAACTTGACTGCTGGCTGTTCTTGGATTCGATATGCTTCAGTCATCCTTTCCACCAGAGTTCTCTGCATCTGCAGGATGGTACGGTTGAACCTCTCTGCTGGGTCACCCTGGGGGTGGTACGGAGCTGTTCGCAAATGGCCTACTCCACTCAGCTGTTGCAATCTCCAGAATTGCTCATTTTCAAACTCTCGTCCCTGATCGTGGTGTAGCTTGGCAGGATACCCAAACCTTGATATGTAGTCATTTAAAATATTCTCTGCTGCTGTCCTCCCAGATTTGTTGTGGGTCGGGTAGGCTTGGGCATATCTAGTGAAGTGGTCTACCACAACTAGGATGTATTCATAGCCACCCCTACTGGGTTCCAAGTACAGATAGTTGATGGAGACAAGCTCAAGTGGTGAGCTGGTAGTTATGCTAGCCATTGGAGCTCTCACATGTGTAGCTGGCTTTCTCTGTTTTATACATGGGCACTGTCATGTGACATAAGCTTCAACTTCACGCTTCATGTAGAACCAGTAAAATCTCTCCCTAACTAAACTCAGGGCCCTCTCAGTGCCCACATGACCCATGTTGTCATGAAGGTACTTGAGAACCATACTCATAATATACGTCAAGGGGTTGTTGTCCGTATAAATGGTGAAATGAGGGGCATAGAACAAATAATTCCTGAATTTTTCACAAGCTGCCCATTTAAGTGTGAGAAACTCGAGTTTGCCCGAGAGGAATCTATATTTTCTTTCTGCAGATGTGAGGGTTCTCGAACCATACCCAATGACCCTGAGTTTGCCATTTTGATGTTGATAGAGGACAGCTCCCAATCCCTTGTCAGAAGCATCAGTATGGAGAACAAATGGTAGCTCGAAGTCTGGATAAGTGAGAACAGGAGGGTTCACCAGCATATCAACCAGCTTACACAAGGCCTCCTGGTGCTCGTCAGCCCATGTTACAGGTGCTCGGGAGGGTAATTGGGCACCCTTTTCTTTCCCCCTCCCAGGTTTCCCCTGTGACTGCTCCAGCTGGCTAGAGTTTCGCTTTAGCAGCTTGTAAATGGGCTTGGCAATACGAGAAAAATCCTGAACATATGAGCGGTAGTAGCTCAAGAATCCAGTAATCCGGCAGATATCCCCCACAGTAGCTGGTGTTTTGTCTTGCACGGCATACACCGCTTCAATATCTTTAGGATCAATGCACACACCCTCCGCAGAAATCAGCTGGCTGACATATCTCACTTCAGCCATAAACAACTCACATTTGGTGGGTCTAAGCTTGACCCCATGCTGCTTTAAGGCTTTCAGGACTTTTCTGAGCCCTTCAACATGGTCCTCAAAGGTCCGTGCATAGCACAGGATGTCATCCAAATATGGAATGCAACACTCATGCCGAAGGGAGGCAAGCATCTCTTCCATGCTCCTTTGAAATGCTGCTGGTGCATTAGTTAGACCAAAAGGAACCCACACCAACTCATATAGACCCCATGGGGTGATAAAAACTGTCAAGTGACGTGATCCCTCAGCCATGAACCCCTGATGATATGCCTTTCCCTGGTCCAGGACCGAGAACCAGCTGTACTCACCTAAGGTATCAATGAGGTCCTGGATTCTTGGCAGGGGGTGCCTGTCAGGTATAGTTTGCTGGTTTAACAGTCGATCATCAATGCAAAGTCTGAGTGTGCCATCCCCTTTTCGAATGCATACAACTGGTGCAGAATAGGGAGACTTTGATTTCACGATCCATGCTCTTGCTAAAAGTGCCTCAATATGTTCCTTCACTTCTTTGTAAAGGGGTTTTGGGATGGAGGCATAGGATTTCTGTACAGGAGTGTGGTCTCTCAGACTGATAGTCATTTGAAGGTTTGGTATACATCCCAGGTCATTATCATTCCGGGCGAAAGCATTTGACTCATCCCATAACATTTTCTTGGCAACTTTCTGCTGCTCCTCATTTAAATGGCTAACATCCACTGGTGGATCCCACTTCATTGCTGCATTCCCCTCCCCACCCTGCTGGGTTTTGGCAGTGTGTGTACTGTTAACCTCAAGACTGATTGAGGTCTCCCCTCGGCTTAGTTTGTCCATGTGCATGATCTTAACTATGGGCTGAATGTTACCCAGAGCAGTTCTTGGAGACAGAGGGACATCATATTTGGTGTGGTTGCTAATAGGGATCCTCACATAGGGGGCAGACATCACACTAATTTGCAGAAGGCTATCACCCACATCCAGCTGCTGCAACTGGGTGTCGCCCCCATCGGGTTCGGAAATCACTAGTGTATTTAGGGTGTTGAAGTTCAGTGGCAGCCTGCACTTGACATGTCTGACTTGACCCAATGGGATATTGACGCCATGCGACCCCACCTTAACCATGCCTTGAGCAATACCAATACTACTGGTGTGTCATGTCTGAATGAGGCTCACAAGTGCAGTAGCTTTTTCTTCCTGAATATTCATAGCACTACAAAGGAGGCTGAGAATCTTTGGTACAATATCTATGCTCTCACCTGGGCCCAGTATTAGCTCCTCGATCACGTTAAAGCCAATAAATGGTCAGTCCAGGGATACACTACTTACTAGGAAAGGCACCTGTATTGAGAAGTCTGGATTATTGCTGTCTGGGAGGCTCACCTTCACCCCAACCCAACCATCATATGGCAAGGGTTCACCATTGATGGCCATCACCCCAAGGGTTTTACTCCCTAGAAGTTCAGCGAGGGGTCACACTTTATGGTCCGGGAGATAAGATTTCACCCACTGGTGGTCAAGGATACTAACTTGGGCTCCTGTATCCAATAAGGAGTCCAAAGCATAGCCATGAATGTAACACTTAATACTACATTTCCTTCCAACAAGGTGTGCCACACTCTCGTGAGCCTGAATGTCCTTAGTCAGCTGAGGGGGGGCCACACTATTGGCATGGCTCTGATCAGGTCCCCTTGGCTTGACTTCAAGTCCTGTAGAGTACTGCCCGTCCCTGCTGTTAACAACATGGGTGTCAGCGGAGGATTGTTCCCCGCTAGACATTGGTCCCCTCTTCTGAACGCACCCTACTGCTTTATGGCCCTCTTGCCCACACCTGAAGCAGTGGGTACATAAACTGGCACTCATTTCAACACACCTAGGACAGCCATACGGTCTTGATGTTCGCTTGGCTACAGGTGCGGTTGAGACACACTGGCAAGTGTGTTGTGAGGGTTTGGCATCTTTAAGAGATTCAACAATTTTCATAACAGACTCCACTTTGGCACCGAGATCCTGTATGGCCTCATTCTGGTCATTGGTTTTAGAGCTAGCCTGCTTGTTAGGTATCTCTATCAGACCCAAGTTGAGTGCTGTGAACATGTATTACCTTTTGACGAAGGCAGTGGCCTAATTTGGGAGGAAGCCCTGGTGAATTGTTTGCAGAAACACATTCTGGATAGTAAGGGGTTCATATACAATATCAGTGTTAGCCTGCCTTGATGCAAACATTACCTTTTCCTTCAATACAGGAACTGCTGGGGACTCTCACTCTCATGCTGCTTGGTGCTCATTAACTCCTGAAACAACTCACTACCACTCCTCTCACTGAAGTGTGAACACAGTATGCTTTTAAGTTCATCAATTGTGAGATCGTCTTTGTTAATAAGCATATCCTTAAACTGTCCAGGTTTAATGATACGGAGCACACCTTGGATTACTTCGCTCTCCGTATGATTGGCTTTGAGCCCCTGGTCAATCTGCTTACGCAAACTATTATAGCTGATGTCTGAGGAACTATCACCTACTTGCCCCCCTTGGACCCTTGGAAATTCTCGTCGCGGCAAGCATGCTAGGTCTCTCAAGGATAGGATACTTTCTGGTCTACCGTGTGTGTACAGAGAGGACAGTTGATTATGGATGGCATCTTGTCCCATTGCACCAGCTATTTGGTGGACTGTGGGAGTTTGTGTAGCTGCAGTGTGGGGTGTAGGCTGGTGTGTAATGGTTTCAGGTACTACAGTTAGCACAATTTTTACTTCAGCTAGCTTCCTACCCAGAGCCTCAAACTCAGCTCTTAATTTCTGATACTGAAGCACCTGCGTGTTTACTAAATCAGTGTATAACGTGTCAGCAGGAGTGTGTTCTGCCATTTCATGTGAAGCAGTCTGTCCGGTATGTGAAGGAGCAACTGGAATTACATTAAACTCACTCTTGGAACTCATAGGTCGTCTCTCCACAGTATTCAGATGGTTAGCAACTAGCTCATCAATAACATCCCTCATATGAAGTAACTGAGACAATCCCTGATCTTCTAAATCAAGCAGAGCTTTACAATGTAAGTAAGCATAAATACAATCAAAGCAACTCTCCTCATCACCCCTAGTAACCATAGGAGGGTCAAAGTCAGGTTGTGGTGAGATGCATTCGACAACCTGAAAGAGTTCATCAGCAGTTAGGGTGTGAAGGTGCTTCTTAATCTCCCAGGTCAATCCTTTCCTCTCACTGTCCCCCATAGTTACCTTATATTCCAGGAGTCACAGTTCTACACATCGTTGAGCTTGAAGTGCAGCGCTCCTCCAGCTAAGATCCCCCCTCTCGCTCAGGTCACCTCAGCCGCTCACTTGCCGCTCCCCGTGCCGGTCTTTTGAATGCTGCCCTGGATCCGTAGGTTTAGGGATGAGCATATCAGCAACTGTTTGAATGCTAATCCCAGCGGTGCCTCCAAATTTCTGTTACGGGTCCCACCTCGTGTGACTGATGTAACAGGCATTAAGGTCCCCTGATGGCACAGGGAAAGAAATGATCACACAGAGAGACGTGGCTTCACTGCACAAAATCCTCTGTAATAATCTTTATTTAACATTTTTTCAGCACATACAACTATTAGTTCTTCCTTTATCTCACTGTATGCTCAATGGTTATTCTTTACCTTCATGACAGGTACCAAAAACGCTGGCTCATCTGATCTCAGTGAACAAGTAAATACAAAAAAAACATTATCCAGAATAAAACAGTCTCTTGTCATATTACATTTTCACACTTGGCTTCCAATTTTAATTGTACAGTATTCACTGCAACTTATGTTTCTATCACAGGCAGAAATTCACTTTTACTTTAGATCACCCTGCATGTAATCTACACTAAATCAAAACTGTTTAGTTAGTTTCAATCAACATAAAAGAGCTAACATTTTCCTATGTTCAATAACATAGCTAAACAGAAGAACCATTGCACTGCTACAGAAGTAAAAAAACAACAACAACAAAATACATCACTGGTTCAATGCATTAAAGTGAGGAACATTCTGGAAAATACAGGTAAACACGCATGCGCACAGCCACAGCGTCTACCGTGAGAACGTTCTAGAAACTCAAGACGCACGCACACCAACACAGAATAATTACATTTCTATGCTTTTCTTTCAATTAATATCAACAACTTTTTGGCAGGAGTGGATAAATCTCAAAATAAAAATGTACAATTGGAATGCGTGACTTTCACCCGCCTTAAGCTACACTTGACATTGCTCACGCTTGGAACAGAGCTCTGTATTCCATTAAAACAAACTTTCCCCGCTCAAACGCAGACTCAGTTAAAGTTAACTAGTATCATACAACAACACTTGTGAGATTTGGTACATGACTAACCTGATGACACAGGGAAAGAAATGATCACACAGAGAGACGTGGCTTCACTGCACGGAATCCTCTGGAATAATAAGAGGAGACTACTAATAGTAGATATAGTAACCCGCAAGTAGCCCATGCCCTCACTGTTGCCCGCTACTGTCAAGGAGTACATATAATAGTTGTGTTTCCCCCCAGTATACAGTCACATTTGTGTAATAAATGCATATCATTATTTTATACAAAACAAAAGAAGACTTTTAAGAACACTATAATCTCATAAATAATCTCATTCTGGTGCATCCCTGAACTGTCCTTCCTCACCTTGCCTTGACCTCTGCTCACTGATATTTCTTGTCGATTCTGTAGGTTCTGCCCCTATTAGAGTAGGGTCTGCCCACCTGACTTGTTCTCTCTCTCCTACAGGTGCCTGAACTCTTGCAGTCTCACCACGTGGTTCTGCCTCATCACAGGTAGGGGTAGGGTTGGGATTCATCCCACACCCTTCTCTTCTCGTGTACCTCAGCCAGTAAGGTATAGAATCCTCGCCATCCGAGTCTGTTCCCTGCTCTTTGATTCAGTTAGCATGTCATGTTTGGTCTGCCTCCTTCTCTTGTTTTGGGATGGTGCAGCTTTCCCTGAGGGGGGTGCACCTCAGCAGGTAAGTTGTTGACAAGATGCAACAGATTTTGATGCAGTACACGTGACTTGGAGTTGTTGGTCTCTGAAACCACTGTATAGACATATATAGGGCCATCATTGATCTGTTCCTTCACTACATAGATGGCCTTCTCCCAATATGACCTCAACTTGCCAACTCCTCCTCTTTCATCCATGTTCTGCACAAGAACCCTGTCTCCAGGTTGGAGGACTACTCCCCTCATATGTCGGTCATAATATTTCTTTCCCCATAAACTTGACTGCTGGCTGTTCTTGGATGCGATCCGATACGCTTCAGTCATCCTTTCCGCCCATTTTCCAGCGTAAGCCTGTGGTGTTCTGGACTCCTCTCTGGTCACCATCTGGAATAGCAAGTCTATGGGCAATCATGGGTGTCGACCAAAGAGTAGGAAAAAGGGTGAATACCCGGTTGCCTCATGCCGGGTACAATTATAAGCATGAACAATCTGGGGGAGGTAATCCTTCCATCTCTCTTTCTCCTTTTCCTCCAGAGTTCTCAGCATCTGCAGGATGGTACAGTTAAACCTCTCTGCTGGATTACCCTGGGGGTGGTACAGAGTTGTCCATGAATAACCTACACCACTCAGCTGTTGCAATCTCCGAAATAGCTCATTTTCAAACTCTCATCCCTGATCGTGGTGTAGCTTGGCAGGATACTCAAACCTTGGTATGTAGTCATTGAAAATCTTCTCCACTGCTGTCCTCCCAGACTTGTTGCAGGTTGGGTAGGGTTGGGCATATCTAGTGAAGTGGTCTACCACAACTAGGATGTATTCATAGCCACCCCTACTGGGTTCCAAGTGCAGATAGTTGATGGAGACAAGCTCAAGTGGTGAGCTGGTAGTTATGCTAGCCATTGGAGATCTCACATGTGAAGCTGGCTTTTTCTGTTTTATACATGGGCACTGTCGTGTGACATAAGCTTCAACTTTGTGCTTCATGTAGGGCCAGTAAAATCTTTCCCTAACTAAACTCAGGGCCCTCTCAGTGCCCACATGACCCATGTTGTCATGGAGATGATTGAGAACCATGGGTTTGTAGCTGTTAGGCAAGACTAACTGACACCTTCCTGCTGTCTGGCGATATAGTAGCCCATTTTCCAACTGGAGCTTTTTCCATTCGTGCATCATTTTCCTAGCAGGACCACTCATACCTTTTCTCACATCATCAGTAAGTGTATTATTTGATTCTTTTAATTTTAGAATCTCACAGATTACAGGGTCAGTCCTCTGAGCACTCTGCAATTTCACAGGATCAATGACTGACCCAAGTCCGCTAATGCAAGGTTCAAGCTGGTCATTTTATGATAGAGTTAGAGCTGCAATCCATCAAACATCCTGGTTTTCCCCTGCTCTGCAGCCTTTCCATGTAGCAGTGACGACCTCATTGGGCAGCCCTTCCGTACATTCCACCACATACTGGTCTGTGTCAAATGGGCATCATGAGAGTGTGTCCGCATCAACATTAATCCTACCCGGCCTGTAGTGTATGTCAAATCTAAAGTCAGACAACTCGCCAACCCACCTATAGCCTACAGCATTCAACTTGGCCGTACTCATAATATACGTCAAGGGGTTGTTGTCTGTATAGATGGTGAAATGGGGGGCATAGAACAAATAATCCCTGAATTTTTCACAAACTGGCCATTTAAGGGCAAGAAACTCAAGTTTGCCTGAGTGGAACCTATAATTTCTTTCTGCAGATGTGAGGGTTCTCGAACAATACCCAATGACCCAGAATTTGCCATTTTGATGTTGATAGAGGACAGCTCCTAATCCCTTGTAAGAAGCATCAGTATGGAGAACAAATGGTAGCTCAAAGTCTGGATAAGCGAGAACAGGAGGGTTCACCAGCATATCAACCATCTTACATAAGGCCTCCTGGTGCTCACCAGCCCGTGTTACAGGCGCTCAAGAGGGTAACTGGGCACCCTTTTCTTTCCCCCTCCAAGGCTTCCCCTGCAACTGCTCCACCTGGCTAGAGTTTCGCTTTAGCAGCTCGTTAATGGGTTTGGCAATACGTCAAAAATCCTGAACATATGAGAGGTAGCAGCTCAAGAATCCAGTAATCCGGTGGACATCCCCCACAGTAGCTGGTGTTTTGTCTCGCAGGGCATACACTGCTTCAAGATCTTTAGGATTGATGCGCACACCCTCAGCAGAAATCAGCCGGCCGACTTATCTCACTTCAGCCATAAACAACTCACATTTGGTGGGTCTAAGCTTCACCCCATGCCGCTGTAAGGCTTTCAGGACTTTTCTGAGTCCTTCAACATGGTCCTCAAAGATCCGTGCATAGTACAGGATGTCATCCAAATATGGAATGCAACACTCATCCCAAAGAGAGGAAAGCATCTCTTCCATGCTCCTTTGAAATGCTGCTGGTGCATTAGTTAGACCAAAAGGAACCCACACCCACTCATATAGACCCCACGGGGTGATAAACGCTGTCAAGTGATGTGATCCCTCAGCCATGAACCCCTGATTATACGCCTTTCCCTGGTCCAGGACCAAGAACCAGCTGTACCTGCCTAAGGTATCAATGAGGTCCTGGATTCTTGGTAGGGGGTGCCTGTCAGCTATAGTTCGCTGGTTTAACAGTCGATAATCAATGCAGAGTCTGAGTGTGCCATCCCTTTTTCAAATGCATACAACTGGTGCAGAATAGGGAGACTTTGATTTCAGGATCTACCCTCTCGCTAAAAGGTCCTTAATATGATCCTTCACCTCTTTGTAAAGGGGTTTAGGGATGGAGGCATAGGATTTCTGTACAGGAGTGTGGTCTCTCAGACTGATAGACTTTTGAAGGCTTGGTATACATCCCAGGTCATTATCATTCCGGGAAAAAGCATTTGACTCATCCCATAACATTTTCTTGGCACCTTTCTGCTGCTCCTCATTTAAATGGCTAACATCCACTGGTGGATCCCACTTCATGGCTATATTCCCCTCCCCATTCTGCTGGGTGGGGAGGGGAATGTAGCCATGAAGTGCCTAAGTGGCACTTAGGGTGTATTTAGGGTGTTGAAGTTCAGTGGCAGCCTGCACTTGACATGTCTGACTTGACCCGATGGAATATTATTAATATATATAATATAATATATGCCATGTGACCCCACCTTAACCACGCCTTGATCAATACCAATACTACTGGTGTGTCGTGTCTGAATGAGGTTCACAAGTGCAGTAGCTTTTTCTTGCTGAATATTCATAGCACTATGAATGAGGCTGACAATCTTTGGTACAATATCTACGCTCTCACCTGGGCCCAGTATTAGCTCCTCAATCTCATTGAAGTCAATAAGCGGTCGGTCCAGGGATACACTACTTACTAGGAAAGGCACCTGAATTGACAAGTTTGGATTATTGCTGTCTGGGAGGCTCTCCATCACCCCAGCCTAACCATCATATGGCAAGGGTTCACCATTGATGGCCATCAACCCAAGGGTTTTACTCCCTAGAAGTTCAGCAAGGGGTCGCACTTTATGGTCCAGGAGGTAAGATTTCACCCACTGGCGGTCAAGGATACTAACTTGGGCTCCTTTATCCAATAAGGAGTCCACAGCATAGCCATGAATGTAACACTTAATACTACATTTCCATCCAACAAGCTGTGCCACACTCTCGTGAGCCTGAATGTCCTTAGTCAGCTGAGGGGGCCACACTATTGGCATGCCTCTGATCAGGTCCCCTTGGCTTGTCTTCAAGTCTTCTAGAGTACTGCCCGTCCCTGCTGTTAATAACATGGGCGTCAGCGAAGGATTGTTCCCCGCTAGACAAAGGTCCCCTCTTCTGAATGCACCCTACTGCTCTATGGCTCTCTTGCTCACACCTGAAGCAGTGGGTACATGAACTGGCACCCATTTCAACACACCTAGGACAGCCATACTGTCTTGATGTTCGCTTGGCCACAGGCGCGGTTGAGACACGCTGGCAAGTGTGTTGTGAGGGTTTGACATCTTTAAGAGATTCAACAATTTTCATGAGAGACTCCACTTTGGCACTGAGATCCTGTATGGCCTCATTCTGGTGATTGGTTTTAGAGCTAGCCTGCTTGTTAGCATCTCTATCAGACCCAAGTTGAGCACTGTGAGCATGTGTTACCTTTTGACGAAGGTGGTGGCCTAATCGTTGCTGTCTCTCACCCTCTTCACTGGATACTTTATTCACCAGCCTCAACAGTGCTTTGTCAGGCATGCCGCAGTCAGACAGCAATGACTTTTAAGCTCATTACGCAAGTCACTGTATTTTGGAAGGAAGCCCTGATGAACTGTTCACAGAAACACATTCTGGATAGTAAGGGGTTCATATACAGTATCAGTGTTAACCTGCCTTGATGCAAACATTACCTTTTTATTCAGTCCTATAACCCTATACAGGAACTGCTGGGGACTCTCAGTCTCATGCTGCTTGGTGCTCATTAACTCCTGAAACAACTCACTACCACTCCTCTCACTCAAGTGTGAACACAGGAAGCTTTTAAGTTCATCAACTGTGAGATCATCTTTGTTAATAATCATATCTTTAAACTGTCCAGGCTTAATGATACAGAGCACACCTTGGATTACTTCACTCTCCTTATGATTGGCTTTGATCCCCTGGTCAATCTGCTTATGCAAACTATTGTAGCTGATGTCTGAGGAACTATCACCTACTTGCCCCCCTTGGATTTTAAATTCTCATAGCGGGAAGCATACCTATTGCACCAGCTGTTTGGTGGACTGTGGGAGTTTGTGTAGCTGGAGTGTGGGGTGTATTCTGTGGTGTAATTGTTCCAGGTACTACAGTTGGTGTGGTTTTTAATTCCTCTAGCTTCCTACCCAGAGCCTCAAACTCAGCTCTTAATTTCTGATACTGAAGCACCTGCACGTTTACTAAATCCGTGTGGAACGAGTCAGCAGGAGTGGGTTCTGCCACGTCATGTGAAGCAGCCTGTCCGGTATGTGAAGAAGCAACTAGAATTACATGAAACTCACTCTCGGAAATCATAGGTCGTCTCTCCACAGTATTTACACGGTTAGCAACTAGCTCATCAATAACATCCCTCATATGACGTAACTGAGACAATCCCTGATCTTCTAAATCAAGCAGAGCTTTACAATGTAAGTAAGCATAAACACAATCAAAGAAACTCTCCTCATCACCCCTAATAACCATAGGAAAGTCAAAGTCAGGTTGTGGTGAGATGCATTTGACAACCTGAAAGAGTTCATCAGAAGTTAGGGTGTGAAGGCGCTTCTTAATCTCCCAGGTCAGTCCTTTCCTCTCACTGTCCCCCAAAGTTACCTTATAGGCCAGATGTCACAGCTCTACACACCGTTGAGCTTGAAGTGCAGCGCTCCTCTAGCTAAGATCCCTCTCTCGCTCAGGTCACCTCAGCCGCCTCAGCCGCTCACTCGCTGCTCCCCGTGCCGGTCTTATGACTGCTTCCCTGGGTCCGTAAATTTAGGGATTAGCACATCAGCAACTGTTTGGATGCTAATCCCAGCGGTACCTCCAAATTTCTGTTACGGGTCCCACCTCGTGTGACTGACGTAACAGGCATTAAGGTCCCCTGATGACCAGGGAAAGAAATGATCACACAGAGAGACGTGGCTTCACTGCATGGAATCCTCTGGAATAATACGAGGAGACTACTAATAGTAGATATAGTAACCCGCAAGTAGCCCACGCTCTCACTGTTGCCCCCTACTGTCAAGGAGTAAATATAATACTTGTGTTTCCCCCCAGTATACAGTCACATTTGTGTAATAAATGCATAGCATTATTTTATACAAAACAAAAGAAGACTGGCTGTGCCACTATAGTGTCATGAACAAACCAAACAAATTAATCAAAAGAAAACATCTTCCCCAATCTGACCACACCTAAGTGGGCGTCACGCGAGCTCTACATGTGTCTGCTCGGCACTTTTCCCACAATTTCGACACTTTTGTCGGTCTGCTTCAGGCACTAACTCATATGCACGTAAAATCGTGGCCTTAACGATATCATAGTTAAATAGTAGAAGGTCAAAGAGTCAAAGCCCTGAATCCAACTGAAAATCTGAAAAACCTTTAAAAAATGCTGTCCAAAAAGAGTCTCCATCTAATTAAGTAGATTTGGAAGGAAGGGCAGAAAATGCATTGTTTTTAAACAGTAATGGTCCTAGAGACATATCTGAGAACTCAAAGCTGTAAGTGCTGCAAAAGGACAATGCAATAACTATTGACTAGGGGGGTGATTACTTATTAATTAAGCAGTGTTTAGGTTTTTTTAATTAGTTAATAATACAGAGGGTATCTAAAAGTATTTACATTTATTTGTGTATAGAGTCACTTCAAAAAGAGAAGAAAAAAATCCCATTCTAATTTATTTCAGTTTGATGCCATACAGACAAAACAGAAATAACCAGCAGGGGGTGATATTCTTAGTAAATTGTTTGCTAAAAATGATAAAATACTCACAGTTTTTGTGAAACTCGTTCCTCCTGTTGTATTAGTAAGAGCATCAGAGGTGATTCGTTTTTGGAAAGCATTATTGACTGAGTTTATAAAGCTGGACTTTCCTGATCCAACGACACCAACGAATAGGTAACATCCTACTATTTCAATTCCTGGCAGTTAGTTTGAAGAAGAAAATGTTTAAAATTGCAGTCAAATAAAATCAGAATGTCAAACTGAAATGTAAGTATAAATTTATAGTGTTTACATTTAACATGCTCTGAAATATGAATGAGTGTATAAATGCTCAGACTGCACTTACACAAAGGCTTAAATGATTCATTGGCTATAAACATTTCTTTTATGTGAGTTTATGCAACTTACTCCCAATGCATTGTCCTCCATGGCTTATCAAATTCTAAAAATAAAGTATCCTGGTTATGATTTTGTGTTTATATATGAAATATAGCTAACCCGTTTCTAAGTCCATGAAAATAAAAAGTGTTTGATAGATTTCCATGAGGTGCAGGAATGGATTTCTAATTTACAGCAGAGTTGTTGTAAACTATTTTATTCCTGATTTTAACTTTTTCTTTTTTGTTGTAAATGGATAGTGTCTCTCCCAGATATTCTATTTTATCTAGATCAATGATTTTAGTCGTCACATGATTTACCTGTGAACAACACATAGATTAAATACCATAATTAGGGGAAAAACTCGGCTAAACTGTAAGTAAATAATAAACAGTTTCAGTCTGTAATATTAAGGTTAACATATTAAACATCACCTAACAGATATAATAAAACTAAGAAGTGTTTGTCTTACTGCTCACTAAACTCACCTGGAGGTGAAGGTGGAGGTGAAGGTGGAGGTGAAGGAGGTTTGGACTGAAACCATCCCATTTTATTCAATTTAATGAATCCAGATGAACAATCCTGATGAGAAAAATAGAAATTATAGAAAGATGTTTAATGTAGGGTTCCATAAAAAAGTTATAATTCTATATATGTAGTCATACAAACAAATCAATGTTCCAAAAATAAGTTCAAACATTATGCTCCAAAAATAAATATTCTTTTTTAACTCTTTGTCTTTTCACTAATCCACAGTCACCAAACACTACACACATTTCCTGCAGTTTGCTCTCATTACAAACTCCCTAAACACATTTCTCAAAACAATTCACACAGTTCTCATATGTTAAGCTCAGATCCCATTATAATCTCACAGGCCTTTTTCCCCCAAACAGAAACTGCATTCACTCTGAAGTCAGTGTCAAAACTCGGACATCAGTTGGGTAAACACTACATCGCTTAGTTTCATTATAATGATAATAGTTTCATTATAACAAAAAGGACAAAGTCAAGTCCAATTATGTATTGTATAAGAACAAATAATTAAAAAGACAGATTTGCAGTGCAGGTATTGGCTACTCCTGGAAATTGGTGTTTTGCCTATCATCTGACTAGATGGCCTACTGGGGGGGGCAGGCACCTGATATAAAGAGGAACTTGAACTGGATTCCAGTGACATCCAGCATGAATATGTATTTGTAGCTGAGGCTGGCTTCAATCTAAACAAAAAAAGACGGCGTGGCTGGAACATCACTGGACAGCGTGCCATAGTTGAAGTTACTGGTCAGCACGGTGGCAATATTACCATGTGTGCTGCTATTGCAGTTTTTTTTTCGATTGCTTAAACACTAAAATCAAAAGTTAAGTTAGCGAAACCTATAGTTAGCACAGTTAGCAAAGCTTTACACTCAAGAAGCAAAACATAAGCCCACATTTGTACAACTATTAGTACATTACACTTTTTGCAAAACACTAAGGAAATTAATTAGCAAAACTCTAAACACATTTTTATACATTAGACACAGAAATATATCATGATGTCACTTCCTTGCCATTTCAAAGCACTGGCTTTCAAATGACCACACCTATGAACCAACTGGTTAAACACGACCACCAGGTGTGCAGACACATAGAGGCTTAATTGTAGACACAGCAATCAGGTTTAAACTCTATAAAAAGACAACTAGGTGAGTTAATCTGTCTTCAAAAAAATGGAAGGCGGCTGATGAAGAGGGAGCGTGAGGATGAGAGGGGGAGTCTGTGGGGCTGAGGCCGAAGTGGAGGAAGATCCAGAAGAGGGGGAGGACATGCGCAAAGAAGAAGAGGAATAGTTCATTATTACGGATGTAATAATGTTGTCTTTAAAGACACCTTAAGACAAAAAAAAAAAGCACAGAGAAAAAGAAAGAAAAGAGAGAGAATGCCAAATCAACTATATTTAGGGTTTTCAGCTTCAGTAGATGTTTGATATAGATGCCAGTATTTAAATAAATTAGATTTAATAGTCAAGAATGCAAGTAAATTATTGTGTAATTAAGAGGTTTTGGAAATCCATCCATCCATCCATTATCTATACCTCTTTATTCATCTGGGTCGCGGGGGAAGCTGGGTGTGAGGCGGGGTACACCCTGGGCAGGTCGCCAGTCCACCACACGGCCAACACAGACAAACAATCAGTAGAGTAGAGTTGACCTAATTTGCATGTCTTTGGACTGCGAGAGGAAACCGCAGCACCCGGAGGAAACCCACGCATGCACGGGGAGAACATGCAAACTCCACACAGAAAGGCACCCTGGGTGACCCGGA